>DF244755.1:0-13012 GCA_000507305.1 Breviolum minutum Mf 1.05b.01 | reverse complement strand
CTACTCCTGCTACTACTCCTGCTACTCCTGCTACTCCTGCTACTCCTGCTACTCCTACTTCTACTACTACTACTACTACTGCTACTACCACTACTACTACTACTACTACTACTACTACTACTATTACCACCACTACCAGCATGGAGTCTGCGTGGCAATTGCAAAGTCATTTTACGGAACACATGGTCTTGTCTAAACTTTTAGCTCCTGGAATATGCCCTGCCTTGCGGTACTGTTGGAAAATTGATGTGTTTTCCCTTTTGAAGATTCTATTGGGGCTGCGGAGACATTGGGGGGAAACCAAAAGGAAGTAGTAGGCGTGACTTTTGCGATCCGCGTTAGATTGCGGAAAAGGAGGAGGCATGACTTTCACCCGGGCCTGTTTCACAAAAAAAATATATTTATATTTTCATTTATGTAGATGTAAATATATATATATATTTATTTATTTATTTATTTATTTTTTATTTATTCATTTATTTATTTTATTTATTTATTTGTCAATATATATATATATAAATTTGGGAAATTCTTTAAAGTACATACATGCAATATATATAAGAGTCGATTTGGTAGGCCTTAAGGGAGGGTGAACATATGTAAAGATTAGATAGATTTTTCTTGAAATTTTCGACAGATGAATTTCTTACTATCAAGCTCCAGATATTCGGCCCTTTGGTGTCCACGGTGCGCAACCCCAACTTTGAACCCCAAAGTTCAACAGCGAATTTGTTTTTGAAAAATTCCGAATTTGGCTGGCCCACAATTCGGAACGGTGATTTCGTCTTCCAAGCATCCATGTCTCAGGGGTGAGCTCTTTCAGAGGTCCAAATTTTGGGAGCATATTTTCATTGACTCTCATTTCCAGTCACTAAGTCCAAGTGTTCGTTTGAAGAAAGGACGATTCCGGGAATGCCCCCCCAGAAAAAAATCACAGCAACATGCTGTTCATTCAAAGCTGGGTTTCAAAGATGTCTGTCTTGCATCCCTCAGAAGCACTTTGAGTTTAGGTCCACTTGTGCATTGTCTCTTATGGATTGAACTCATATACCCCAAACTATTGGGATCCCCTCAAATGACCTTCAATTTCACGTAAGTTATGTATGAAAGAATTCATTCAGTGTTTCTGCTTGGGTTTTCCGTCCTTTCTTTATCTATCATGTAGGGTGAAAAAGCATCTCCCGGTAAGGCTGAATGATTTATCGGTCTTCGACGTGAACAAGGTCACGACTTGCATCACCCTCCTGGCTACAGAGGCCCTTTTTTCTTTTTTGCAATGAACATTCCCGCTCCTGCCAGGGATTTACACCCTCAGTGCATCACATTTTTGCCACCTAGAAACTCCAAAAAAAACAGCAGGTGAACCATCAAGTTCTCACTAAAACTTCCCCACAAACCTCCCCCAAGCAACAAACATATTCATAAACATCCCGAACAAACAACCTGGATTGTTCTTCTTTCAACGGCCGAACACTGAATGCTTGTTTGCTGGGAGGAGGGAGATTTGTTGAGAAATTTTGTGACTGAACTCTAGTCTCTTGGAGATGTTTCAATGCAGGTGCTACAAATTTTTGTGGTTCCTGGGATGATGATTAGCTAAAGATGATTTTTCAACAACTTTGGCATGGTGAACCAAGGGGGTTTTGGGGAGGATGAATTTATCTCCCCTCCCGACAGAGATTACGTGAACTCTTTTGCCACCCAACGAATCAACGAACGAATGAATCAACGAAAGCTACTAGTTACTCTCAGCTACGCTATTCTTAGCTGCGCTAGTCTCAGCTACGCTACTCTCAGCCACTCTACTCTTCTACTCTCAGCTACCCTACTCTCATCCACGCTACTCTCAGTTACTCTTTACTCTTTGCTACGCTACTCTCAGCTACACTACTCTTAGCTACGCTACTCTCATCTACGCTGCTCTCAGCTACTCTACTTTTCTACTCTCAGCTACTCTACTCTTCTACCCTCAACTACTCCACTCTCAGCTATACTTTAAACTCTAAACCGAACCTTCGCACGTAACAAAGTGCTGTGCCTGCCACGATATTGGGCCATACACGGAGACAATGTACTACGCCTGCCATGCAAAAAGGACCCGACAACATTGATACGCTTCTAAAGCATTGCGCCTGCCACGCAAAACGCAAACTACCTCGACGCAAGTTGCCAAACGCAACATAAGTATTCTATTTGCTAGGAAATCTACCTCACACACGTCATCCTGAAGACAGTTTTCGCGCACCGCCCATGGGCATGGCTTTGCGACCTCATTGCGAACCGTTGCGAACACCAAAACAACGCTGAGCGAACACGACTCCAACCTCAAACCTCGACTGGAGGTAGCTCCCCCAGCTGAAGACCGGGTCACCTTCAAGTTTAACAAGTACCTTGGAGCGGACACGGGGCTTTGAAGCTTAACCACTTTTTTCAATATGGGCGGTTTGTTTGTGTTGGTGGTACTGGCGTTTTTGTGAGTGGATTATTTTTGTGAAACTATGTCAAATTTTAACGACCGATTCGTAGTCCGATTCGTAGTGTATTTTTGCCACGATATTTTCTTTACAATTATTATGATTCTGATTCTTTCCTATATCAACGCCCCGAAAAAATGGATAGCGGCCTCTTTTTTCCTTGGAAGCTTACAGCCTACGCTGAAGGGTATGCTCCAATCGGTCTGGTTTGGTATCTTATTCATGTTGTAGGAATGACTTTGGACCCATCCCTGTGCTATATGAAAAAATTCGAATTTTTACAAGGCTTCGTGTGGCCTTGTTGAGAAGGGGGGTCGAGATTTGGTTTCTAACTCAGTGGTTGTTTAGTCCACTCCTAATTGTGCAAGTCGAAGCCTAATCGAAGCCTTGACTTTCATACGGGATAGAGACTAATTTGGAATCCCATAGTCATCTCTAAAGATGGGTGTCACGGGCTGACTCCCGATCGCAGGACATGCGATTTTGTTTCACTTCACTTGGCAAGAATTTGCGGAAAGACCGAAAGACCCGAAACGTGGACCCCGAAATGAATCGAGTTTAGTAGTGAAGTGTATGAAGATGTACATGTGACCCCAAAATGTGTGCGAAGATGACCCCCTGACGGTATGAAGATGACTAGCTAAAAGTTGGTTGAATGAACTTTTTGGCAGCAGCGTTTCGGAGCCGGAAAGTCTTGCCAGTTTTTTTTTGAGTTCCCATGTGTTGGGCCAAACTACAAAAGAACACTCAAAAAACCGCCCCAAAGGGTGTTCAAGAGTTATATCGCGGATTATATAATACATGTTGCATGGGGTTTATCCTTTTCAATCATTACTATATAGTATATAATCCATGATTTTTAACCCCCCATGAATCGCTACATGACCTAAATATATGATGTAATTCTTGGAAAAGTCATGAATAAATTCCATGATGCTTATCATTGAAAAAGCAAACACGTTTTCCTCAAAATCTCCCATGAATGATTCCCTTCGCCTCCCACTTCATTTTCAAACAAAACACCTTCGACTCGTTCGAAACCCGAGGCGCATTGCTTCCTCTTCCTTTGATCCAGCATTGAAGAGGCAACCGCAATCCTTGCGCACTACGCGCTCTACATCTGTGCAAGATTCGGTGGCCCAAGAGGAAGTGACTGAGGAGGAGAGTAACAGGCAGGAAGTTTTGGAGGTCGAAGATCCAGCCAATGAAGTGTCTCTTGTCCGGCATTATTCGGAGAGTCAAGAACACATGGTGAGGTTTACAAATGAAATTAAGATAGGTACCCCAAGCATAGCCATAGTTGAAAGCAAATGCTTTCTGATATTTTTGTAGTTTTGTTTTTTTGTTGTTGATATTTTTAAAGTTTCAAAGGAATGCATGCCATCAGAGAAACCACACCAAAATTAACCTTTCAAAAACGACCTCCAAGTGGAGTCAGTCGGGGAACAAGATAGACACATGTGATTTAAAAACATATCTGCGCATCTTGAAAAGCTTGGCCTTTTTGGCCCTCAATGCTAGCCTAGGACAAAAGCTTGTCCAAATGTCCAGATTTCTCAACGGCATGGGGATATTTTCGATATGGGGGGTCCCAGAGTTTCGGATCATCCCAATTGTTGAATTGGTTGGGCCAGGATTTTTCCGAAAAAAACATGCAAGCAACACAACTCGTTTCCAACGACGATTTGGAGTCCAGGACTTGCAGTTGTTGTGGTTTTTCTTGAGGACCAAACAAACCTGGATCTGAGCCGAAGCACCAATGCTTCAAGGGCATTCGCGAAAGGCCTGAGTGTGGAGTGACCAGTCCCAACTATGGCAATTTTCATCACCGTCGCAATTCATCATTTGTTTTTTTTGATTCATCATTCCTGCAATCTTCGAAACATCCTCCTTCTCAAAAGGTGACCTTTGAAAAAGCTTCCCACCGTGGTCGTTTCAAACGTGGATTGGTTGTTTTAAATGATGCGATGTGTTGAGGTTTTTTTTTGCGGTTTTGGGAAATAGTGGGTGAGCAGGAAATTACACTTGATGGAGAGTGTGTTTGCACGACACGGTTGAAAACGACACTTTTTTTGGTACATGTATTACAGCTAAAGGAAACATTGACCTGGTGCAAATTGTGCGAAGGTGTGAAAAGATGTTGGGTAACTCTTCATCCATCTTCTTGTCGGGACTTTGCATCTTTGAGTTTCAACACAGCCTGTTTGTAGATGGCTTTGCTGCTTCAACCGGACTGAAATCTCTGTAGCTCAGACCTGTGTTTTCCCTGTGTTCGCTGTACGTGTGCTTGAACAGTCGCTGAAGGGTTTTGCTGGGCCTTCTTTAAGAAGGATTTGCCACAAAAGGATTTCCAGAAAACCCCCCCGTTCCATCAGACTGTTCAGAACGGTCAAAGACCGTTTCAGTTCCAAGTTCTTTAAAAAACCCCGATGTCCGTCATACTGATTCACCTTTTATCGGCTTCAGGACCTGATTCATCAGTCTTTTGGTCCCAGCCACCGGTAGGAATGCCCCCCTTTCACCCGTGATTGTTGTGCGTGGTAGTAGTTGCTACCATATTTATTACTACTGTTGCTACAAAATTAATCCAATAATAGTGGTGATAATAATACCACTACCACCACTACCACTACCACCAGCATGACTGAAGCTTTCAAATCTAAAACCAACCGGCAAGACGGTGAAGGTGAACAGTGATGGACAACCTTTCCCTAGAGGAAGGAAACACATCATGTGCAAGTCGCACGTACCTTTACAGTTCCCGCGCATAGAGGTTCGCCTGCAATTTCGAAGTGTCCATGGAATGATGAAAGATGCCCCCCAAAAAATCGAGATTGTAAAAATGGTGAGTGTGTTTGGAAGCACTGATTTCATATGATATGTATATGTATACATGCATGAGTGATGAGCATTATTTTATTTGTAAACCATGTATGCACCTGTCTTATGCAGCTGAATTTCGCCACTTGGCTCCCCCCCAAAAATTTGCGGTTCTTCAAGTTCTTCTCTGTCACGTTGGGGTGCTAGATTGTGTATACGGTTAATATTTGAACATCCATTTTGGGCTTAGATGCACTCACTTTGACCCACTGCCAAATGGCAAAACACCCGAGAAAAAGGTCACCTTTACTTGGATGATCGGTCAGGCTTATCTGTAGTTGAATTCATCGCGATAATGAATCCCTCTCTCTCCAGGTGGTGCATAGGGTACATGAGGATCATGAGAATTGGAAGGCCTTAGGGATTCATGTTTCCAATAGGTTTTTTTGACTTCATCTTAAGATCTTTGTATCTCCCTGGCTGGTGCGAACCGTGATGAGCACAGGATCGCAAAAAATGGCCAATTTTCCCTACTAAATGATGAGCAACGGGTCGCAACTGGCCGGGGGTTGTGCACTTGCCAGCCCTGCAATTTAGCAAGGGAAACGGTTTCTTCCATTCACATCGGTTCATTGTGTCATTTTTGTGGAGTGAACCCAACTAATTAGGATTTTTTCAAATCACCCATATTGGTGGTTCTATTGCCATCTATCAACTATGAACCAATCAGGATATTAATGTTTTTCTGTTCGATTTCTTCTTCCCTGGTGAATAGAACTTAATCCTGCGGGACATTCAAACTGCAAATCATCGACAATTTGTCATATTCCAGGATTGCTTTCAAGCCACGAAATTGGGAAAGTCTGTGAATCACTGTTGAAGCAACCGGGATGTTTTCATCTTGTCACATCAGCATTTAAAGTGCGCTTGTGCATTGGCAAACCTCTGTGATGCAAGCTGCCCTTTGCAGACTCTCTGGGAATTGTTTTTCCAACCCAGACTGTCGCAAGATCGTTTTTTTTTAACTTAAAACAAGCCTGCCCTTGGCCAACTGGCCAAGTTTCGCAGAAACTATGTCGTTTTCGTAAGCTGGCTGAAATAAGCAAAAGCATCGCTTGAAAGGAAAACTATGTCATACGATTTCATATCGTAGGTGCGTGAGTTGTTGACCTGTCTCCCGTGCGAAAAAAGTCAATCATGTCATCGCGGTTGGGGTATTCGTTGGGCTTATTACATGGAGAATAATTTGTGCATTGAGAAAATTCCGGAAAGTCTAGTTTGGGAACAACCAAAAAAACAAATAAACAAAATGACCCGACAAAGAAATTATGCTGTTTTTGTTCAAAAAAGTTTGGTCACTGCACTTTCCATACTCCAACGGACATGAAAAGTTCTCAGAAAAGGGTAAGATGAAACAAAAAAACACATGCAACGCATGCAGCCTATGCATCGGGGGGAAGCCGTGGGTATGAGTTTGTGCGCAGGTTTTTCGGGGAGGTTGCACGGTTGCGGGCTGAGTTCTGGGCAGGTTTCCAGAGCCGGGCATGATTCCACATACAGTTTCCGACACATTTCTCTAGCTCTTGGTGTTCTAGCCAGAATTCCTATTCTTGGAGACCTGTGTAAAAGTGAGAAGGCAAACATGTTCTATTTGGAGGCATGGGTTATTTGGACCATCAGTTGATTCAGTGAACTCTTGAAGCTTGAAATATGTGGAGTGGTGAAAGTTTTTTTGCAGCTTGGCGGTCTATTGACAAATCTTCCCAAATCGCCTTGTTTTGAGCATTTGTGCTTCACAAGAGTAGAGTGCGCTTCTTCTTGTTGCAATACCCGATGGCAATGCGACGCGTTGTGCTCAGTGCCTTGGTTCTTTTTGCCGCTCTGAGATGTGCAGACATTGGGTGAAGTATATTCGCTTGATTGTTGAACACCCAGGTTTTCAAACCTTGAACTTTTGCCAAAGTAAATTGCTTCAAAGGGTAAAGGGAACTACTCGGCCTCCTACTCACCAACATCTGCATAAGTGCACGGAATCATCAAAAAACTTTGACTATTTCTTGCCCTGGTGAATAAAGCACATAAATGGAGGCTTAAAACTGCATGCTTCATGAGTTGTGATGGTCTTGTGAAAAATTCGAGTCTTTCTTGAGCTCTTTTTTTCGAAAGGTTGGAGTTGACATTTTTTTTGTGAGGAAGTGGTGAGTTCCAGATACATCGAGACAAGTTTGAACGATCTGATCCCGGATCCCAATGGTTCCATGCTTTTTTTTTTTCCAATCCTTTCAGGACGACGTATTGAAGCCATGAAATCTCATGAAAAAACCCTGAAAAAACCTAGGGTCCCTGGAATCGAGTGATTCCTTGTCTTCCCGGGGTTTTTTGTCGGGACCTAGACATGGATTTTTGATGATTTTTGAGTGATTTTTTCAGGGGGAAGATGAGTCGCCATTTTGATGTGAGACGCGCCGCCTTAAGCGCCGAACTCGCGAGGTCTATTGGTGCCGGTGCCAATGGCCTTTGCATCTACATGCTTGGAGGATGCTATCCCAGCCTCAGAACGCTGGGACCTCGTCGCTTGGCGAAAAACCGGTTGAGGGTTAGTTGCCAGCAACTTCAGGTGACGCAGCCGTTAGGACCTTCGTTTTTTTTGGGACACCTGGAATTCTCACCCATTAGTTTTTTTGCCCAACAGTCCAGTTTACTTATTGTTCACGGGAAAAACCGTGCCAAAGGTTACTAAAGGCTAAAGGGGCGGCCCGTTCAGTTTGGTGTCAGTGCCCTAACTTCATATCATTTGGTGGCGCGTTTTCCCCGTATTTTGGGGAGAGAGATGACAATGGTCGAACAATGTCGAACATGTTTTTTGTTTGCTTTCTTGATTAACTGGAGTCTATGTTGGTATATTTCAAATGCTCACCAGCGTTTGCAGGTCTAAGGGAATAACGCATCTGAAAAAAAGAGTGTTCAGAGTGTTCGGGTTTTATAGGTGAGTTTTCTTGCTGGATTTTTGCTGGCAGGTCAATGGTGATGGTGAAACCTACCCCGTGGGTTTCTTTACGGGCAATTGGGCTGGCTCCTTTGCTGCCAATTGCATGGCAGCTATCCTCACTGAGGAGCGGCGGAGACGCACACACACATCACACATCTGATTTTATTACCAGAACTTTTTTGGGCAACGATTTCGGACAGCTGCTTTTGTTTGGGCCAACTTGCTGACAAGGACTTTAATCTCAAGGAGGCCACCCTGAAGCAGGGGAGTCAAACATAGCTGATGCGCCACACAGGGTTTCTGGTTGGTAAAAATTGATGGGGATGAGATCTACTTATTTGGGTTGCCAACTACTCCAAATCCTCTACTTAAAGTACGTGATCAGGCAATTGCCCGTCAACATTGTTGGGAAGAAATCTTACTTGGGGGATGGCTTGGGACCATAAAGTATACCAGTAGAGCCGCACGAGGCGGTGGCGGAAGTTTCAAGAATAGGAAACGTATAGGAGAGATTGGTTGCTGTGAATCACGGATGACAAAGCAAAAACACTGATGGATCGAACTGTCCAACGGTGTGACTGACTAACTGCCGAACTGTCTAACTGATTAACTGACTAACTGGCTAGTAGTTAGTTAGCTAGTTAATTAATTATTTAGTTAGTTAGTTGGTTAGTTAGTTAGTTAGCTGACTAATTAGTTAGTTAATTTGTTAGTTAGTTAGCTGACTTATTAGTGAGTTAATTAGTTAGTTAGTTTGCTGACTAATTAGTTAGTTAGTTAGTTAGTTAGTTAGTTAGCTAGTTAGCTGGCTACTGAGTTAGTTAGTTAGTTAGTTAGTTAGTTGGTTGGTTTGTTTGATTGTTTGTCAGTTGGTTTGTTAGTGAGTTAGCTAGTTAGTTAGTTAATTAATTAGTTAGTTAGTTAGTTAGTTATTTGGTTGGTTGGTTAGTTAGTTAGTTAGTTAGTTAGTTAGTTAGTTAGTTAGTTAGCGAGTTAGTTAGCTAGTCAGGCAGAAACCTCTCAAAATGCTGCAAAACGCAGGTGTTTTGTACATTTTGAGTTGCAAATGTGCTTCGCGCCACAACGGCGTACCATTTTTGGACATCGGAACTTCAAAAAGTGGCCCGAGAGTGTGGTGTTTTGAGCATTTTGACTTGCAAATGTGCTTCGCGCCACAGCGGCGTGCAATTTTTCCGGATCGAAACTTCCAAAATTGCTCCGCGATTGTGGTGTTTTGTGCATTTTGACTGAGAAATGTGCTTCGCGCCACAGCGGCGTGCGATTTTTGGACATTGGAACTTCCAAAATTGGTCCGAGCGTGAATGTGCTTTGCGCCACAGCCGCGTGCCATTTTTCACCTGGCTGCTGAACTGGTACCTCCGCACCCGCCGCTTTAGCGAGGCTACTTTTCGAACATCAGGAACCACGAATCATTGAAAAAACACAGCGATTCTCGGCGTCGCTAGCATTTCGCGCGCGTGTACCTGCTTTCTACTGACTCTACACGCGTGTTGATCTCCTTTCTGCTGACTTGACATCGCTATTCTGCTTGACACCTCTACTCTGCTTTTCAACTCTGCGTATTGTCGGAAGTTAGACTTCTAAACTTCCTTCGACTAACTATAGCTAGTGAATTTAGTTCAAACTCAATCCATTTGGGCTTCTGAAATCGTCCATTTCAGGGAATCCACTCAATGAGAGCTTTGAAAAAGGAGTGAGTTCCAGTTGCCCTCATGGGGAAATGAAATTTGGAGTTGAATTCTAGTAGGCTATCAAAAACGGACCACTTGAAGTATCAAAACAGGGGGATTTCTATTGCAATGTTAGTTGACTCGAGTTTTCCGATATTTTGGACAGATGTTCAAGATCAACACGTCCCACAGCCAAACGGCTCGACTTCATAGAACTTCCATGGATTTTTCCAGGCTTTCGTAGGATGCATTTCAGGGCACGTATTTGATGTACTCTCCCGCAATCTCAAAAAATCACAACATTCCTGATTCGTATGGTAAATTCCCTCTAATTTTTTGTCAGCTCAAAATTTTTCGACATCAGCATCAATTCAAGCATTCGACGCGTAGGTCGCATGATATTTTGCCAGGAGATCTTGGGCTACAATGTTCACATGAACTTTGATGCCCTTGGAAGTGGACAAGTGGCCGCATACTATGCACTCACAGGTTGCCGCACACCCAACGACTCGAATGATCGCGGGTGCATGCAAGGTGTAGCTTGGTGCTTCAAACAGACGAAGCTCCGGGATTGAACAACAACCCCTAGGAAGCTGAAGTTTTGTGTCGGTTTTGGTGTCATGGTGTTGGAATTGAATGTTCATGTGAGACGGCATTTTGAGGGGCAGCTTATGAAGACCACTGATCTCTGGTGTACGTTGTAGTGATGNTTCTACTCTTTGCAGCTTCAGGCAATTGTAAGAGCACGCTCTCTGCTGCCAGCTCTTGAAGATATGATATGACTCCAATGTTTGCTGGCTAAGCCGCATTCTCCATAATATACTCTGGATGCTCTCACCAGGCAAGGATTGCCCCTCCACCACGTATGCTCGAAGGGGTAGGTCGATACCGCTTCGGAACTTGCAAAAAACGTAGTATACGATCCCACTTGGATCGAAACACTGTAGCTGACAAAGGAAACAAAGCAAGGTACTCTTCCAGTCCTGCGAACACTGCTTCCAAAAAGTCTATAGCAGCTACATTGTCAATTTCCCCTTCTTTTCGATTTTGGTTTTCTGATTCTCAGGAAAGCAGCACGGTGACCACATTCAAACATATCTGAGGGCAAAACTAAATCTGCCCGTCTGGCTGCCAAAACTGCTCCAGTCCTGGCTATGCCTTCATAGCCCAACGGAAATGTCGCAGCCCATCTGTGCCACTTCCAGTACATCGCTACGGGATCGAAAAAGCAACTCAGGCGTAACCGGTGCTTCACGGGGTTGATTTCTTCCCATCGCCCCACAGTGTCCCATGCTGGAGCGAGCAGCGGCTTGATGGCAGGAAACCGATGTTGAATGACTACAAGGAGATGGCGCAGCTCATGCACAGTGCCTCCTGACGAGAACAGGTGCAGTCCATAGGCGGAGCACTTGAGCAGCAAGGGATGGACATAGAAACACCTGGCTGCGTGCATCCTCACTCAGGCGGCACTCCAACCAAAGCTCAAAGCAGTGACAGCATAGGCACCGCTACAAGGTCAGCAGCACTCCTCTCAACTCGGCTCCTGCTCTTGTGGGTGCAGGGTGTGCAGCTTCTCCAATCCAGGTATGGTTTGCTCTAGCACACAGCACCTGCAAGCCTACGCCGCACTGGCTGCAAACCACAAGATTTCCCAAGCTCAAGGGCCAACTTCCTGCGTACGAGGGTAGTCCTGGCTACATGGGTCCAATTGGCTTGGTGGGCTTTGTTGCCGCCTCGAAGTACTTGATGTTGGTGTCTTCCCAAACACAGTTCGCGCAGGCCTGCTAAAGCGCAATTTGTCAGGATGCGGGTCCGCTTCCGCCACAACGTATGAAATCTGCACATGTCAAACCTGTAGCTCCGTTCTTGCCGTGCAAGACCACTGCGTAGCCAAAGGTCTTGCAGCCAGAGAAATGAACCATCAGGATTTTCAATCCAGTACATCATGTGCTGGACCAAACACGCGGCTAACACCGCGAAAACAAAACCTGAATGTTGGTTTCCCTTGTCAACCTTGATCTGCATGTTCGGTGAGAGTCATTCCAGACCAGCAGGCTTAGCGCGAGACCGTACTGCGGGTGTGATGGCTCGAGAGAAGCTAGCACATTCTGAAACAGCCCCCATCCACCAGAAAGCTCCGGCGTCGACTAGAGAAAGAATCAACTTCTGCACTATAGGAGATAGCGGTCTGATCTTCCCCATGAACATAATCAAAAATCAGAACCCAACAACCATGCAACTTGGCCAGCTCTTTTGCTAACCCTGCCTTGCCAGAGTAAAGATCTAACACACCTTTCCGCTGCTTCTCCCAATGCCCTGTAGCCCTCCGACCACCAGGCAAGCTCCTTCAGGTAGTTCAGGAAGTAGCGCGTCTCAGCGAGCAAAGAAACGTTGCCACGCTGCCAAAGCCATAGATTCTTCTTAGCGGGTTCAACTTCGGGGTTTCCCAAAACTTCTCCCAAAATTTTTGGGAGGTGAGCCTACTTCTTCTCCACTAAGGCCACCTGCTCAAAACAAAAGGAAACAGCTTTCCCAGTGGGCCTTTCAAAATTTCTTCGGTCTTCTGGCCTCTTATTCATGTTTATGGTTTGGCCCTCAGGCTCTTTGTTATGCCCTCTTGACGGATCCCATCGGTCCGATTCAGCTGCAAAAGGAGGTGAAACATATGAAGCACATTGCTTCTTTTCAAATTCAGCTAACCGCTCAGGTTTCTGAACGGCTCGCAAAAGATCTAACAACTCATCCCGAGACATTGACGCTATGCTTGACGGGTTCTCTGAAAAAGGAACACCGGCCAATTGAGATGGTGCAAAACCTAGGTCTGCTAACCACACATCTAGCGCTGCAAAGTCACCTCACCACATGGCGTCAGACAAAAAAGCAGGAGGCTCCCTGTGAGGTTGTCCGATAGGCTCATCTCTACTTGGATCATCACTCACATTCGCCAGCGAGGGAACAATTCCATAGCTTCCACAAATGCCGCTACCCAGCACTTTTGGCAGACTGCGACGCAAGAGATGGTTCAAACTGCTGCTACT
>DF244754.1:27593-39387 GCA_000507305.1 Breviolum minutum Mf 1.05b.01 | reverse complement strand
GGTACTTCTATTGTTCTATTTGCGCACTGTGTTTGGTAGTTTTTGTATTTTGTTTTTGCTGCATTTTTTTGCAACTAGATAGCCAGATCTTTGCAAATTCCTATAAGTAAGAACTTCTTTGACCGATGCCTCCGGCTAGATCGGCTACTACGCGAAAAAATAAAGAAGAGGTACTCAGATCCACCACGTCAATTTTCAAGAAGTCTCACCTTTTGATCGGTCTTGCTGGTTTGTCGTTTTGTTTGTAGTTGTTTGGGGGGGTTTTTTGTTTACTTGTTTTGTTTGTGTGTACCCACGAGACCTTTCCATAGTTGACTCTTGGGTCTACCTACGATCTCAAGCTTTCAGGTACAAGGACTGCCACAATCGTTATAATGCGCGCAGCAATGGACCAAAAAAACCACTTCAATTTTCAAGAAATCAAACCTTTTTAAGGAACTCGCTGTATCGAAGGATCTCTGAAACAGAGACTCATGACAGCAGCCTGTGCACCCAAGACTGCTCTGCGCTGAACTTCTACACCGTCAATGACTTGCTCTGGAATGGTTTTCTCCTGTTGCGTTGTCGCTTATACAGGTTAAGCACACCTTGCTATGACTCTAGACACATGGCAGACATGCAGAACTGTGAGAACGAAGGGGTGTCTCTGATCTCCCACATGCGATCGCAAAGGGTAACACAGTTTCATTCGTTTTGTTGTGGTTGTATGATTCTTTAGAGATGGTAGCGCAATTCTGTTTTTGAGTGTGTTTGTGGTTGTGTTTCTATGGTTTTTGTGGTGGTGTGATTGAATTTGTCGTTGAGATTTGTGGTGTCGTTGTGTTTTTGTGGTTGTTGTTGGTGGTGTGGCTGTGTTTCGCAGCGGTGTTGTAGTTTTGTCGTTGTGTTTGTGTGGTTGCATTTTTGTGGTGGTGCTTTGTAGAAGAGTGTTCTTGAAGAGTGTTGCAAAAAAGTGTTGGAGAAGATAATAGTAAAGATGTGTGGTAGAGAAGTGCTAAAGAAGAGTTGTAGAGAAGTGAGAAGAGTGTTGAGGTTTTAGGTTTTTTACATCCCAAGGTGGTTGTTTGGGGATTTCTGAACCATCAACAGTATCATGCCTGCTTCCAACTTCACCAACTGCCCGGGCTCGAAAAAAACCAAGCTTCTTTTGGCTTCTCACGACCGAGGCGGGGGGATTGTTGATATACCTCGGGTGGGTGGGGGAAAATGGATGCGGCTTGCCCACTGGTAGGGCATTCCTTTAGATGGGTTATCCTAAAGACCATTCTTTGTTTGGGTGGACTTCCAGGAAAATTGCAGTTGATGGTTCAGAGATCCGGCGAAAAATGTAGCTGGGATGAAAAAAAAACCTTACAAAATGATGGGGTGAACTATACCAACCTTTGCTGGTGAACGCCGGATTTCTGAACCATCAACAGTAGCTTAATGGACAAATGGACCCGGATTGAAGATGCAGTTTCTATTGAAAAGTGTTGGAGAAGAGTGTTGTAGAGAAGTGTTCCGCAGAAGTGTTGTAGACTTTTGGAGAAGAGGGTTGTAGAGAAGTGTTGTAGAGAATTGTTGGGGAACAGAGTAGTAGAGAAGTGCGGGAGAAGGCTGTGGGAGAGTGTTGACTTTGTTTAGTTGACTGAAGGGCCATCCGCCCGGGGCATACCCAAGCAGCTGCCAGCAAAAAAAAACTGTGGTAGAGAGTGTTGGAAGTGTTGGAGAAGAGTGTTCGCAACACTGGTGTAAAAAGATGTTTGGTAAAAAAATCTTTTGTTTCACTTTTCT
Organism: Breviolum minutum Mf 1.05b.01; assembly: GCA_000507305.1. Lineage (NCBI taxonomy): Eukaryota > Dinophyceae > Suessiales > Symbiodiniaceae > Breviolum > Breviolum minutum. The sequence goes on along the minus strand of DF244754.1, from coordinate 37,614 downwards.
TGCATTCAACTTTTGCTGGATTCCGCTGCTTGTTGAGGCACTGCGACTGCACCTGTGTCTTGGTGCTATTTTACATGTGTATACGGCATTTTGTTTCGATATTCCTTACACTGCTCATCTCTGCAATCTTCTTGAACATTTCATTTATGAAACTGTATTCCTTGCTTTCGGGATATCCCGCGCGTAGTTTTTGTTTGAATTGCCAGTACTGTGTGAACTGCTCAACTTTGAGGTTTCTAGCTTTATGAGAACCTGACAGCCACAGACTGGAGGAAAATAATATTTTTCCTCCTCAAACATTTTCCTTTTGTTTATCTGTTCTTTCAATTATCATCCTTGTTGTTTCCTTTTCTTCCATTTGAAAGCGTGCAAATACGAAAAAAAATTGAGACTACAGGTAAAGGTTCCCCCTAACAAAGACTTCCCGAACACTGCCTACCAGCAAATCTGAACCATAGTGTTGGTTGAGCAAACCAAGCAAGTCACTCAAACCGGGACCTAGCACACAAAGTCTAGGCTGTTCAGCTGCAAGCAATCCTTGCGGTCGGGATCCCAACAAGCGTAGCAGTCACGCGTGAGCCCATGTCCCTTGAGCCATCATGGGCATATGAATTCAGACTTGTGCGTGCCCATGTCGTCATGCTATCCATGAAAACGCAATTCACACAGGTGAAAAATAATTTTGTCAAAGAAACGAAGCATGCGCCACCTAACCATCTATGTCGCGGAAATCATCGACGTGTCCTTCAGGTGGACCATTATCGGTTCGACCATAGCGTTGAACGCATACTGGACATGGACGACGTGTGTAGAACACTAGCTGAGTGCGTTGATGGGGACATAAGTAATCCGCGTGCCAACATTCACCCATTCCAGTCACGTAGATGTTCTGGTTGGTCATGTCCTCCACCAGATGTGCGAGTCGTTGATCCATGTCATTCTTGATGATGTTCGTCCGCTCGCCGATGCGGCGTTCATACGACCGATCAGTTCAGCTTGTGTTTCGCCTCGTGTAACTTCCCTAAGCAGTTCTTGGCGGAAATGTTCAGCGCGATGTAAATGTTGAATCTCTCTGTAGACATCCACCTCTGAGGAATCTGCCTGTACGCCGACCTCTGGCAGAGGGTTCGCCTCCACTTCCGGAAGGTTGTCTCCTTGACCTCTTTGATCGAGGCCTGGTGCTTTTGCATCAGTTTCTTGGTGTCCAAGGTCGTGTTCTTCGGGGAGTTCATGAAGTAGTTCCTGCTCAAGCCCAGGATCGGCATGATCCATATGCTCCCCCGCTGGGTTTTCAGGTTCTCCTTCAGGTTCCGGTAGCTCTCGTTGCTGGAAATTGCCGCACTTCATAGCCCCATGTGATCACATTCACACAAAAGTAATTGCACAAGACAACCACTGAGATCACTGCCATCAGGTAGACCAGCAAATCGTTGGACTGGTCGATGTAGATGTAGGACTTGCCACTTGGTTGTGACCCAAAGTATTGGCCAACATCACTGTGGCCATCATTGCTTGAAGTGCTCTTTGGCTTCCTGATGGCATACATCTCCGCATTGTTCTTCCGTTGTACTGCATCCTTTTTCTTCGCCGCTTGGAAAGTTTCCTCAGTTTTCAGCCGAGTAAGATGCGACCTCATCCTGTCGGCCAACACCTGGGCCGCTGTGTCTTTGGTGAGGCCATCAGCATATTGAAGTTCACTGGATACCTGCATAGTCTTGCCGTTGCAGCAAACCAGTTTTATCCTGCGTAACCAGTACCTCAATTGTTGTTCTCTTCTCAGAACCCGACGCAGCTTGTACTTCTGGCTTCACCAATAGATCGAGCGCCTTCGCATCCACAACCAATTTCGGCTGAAGTGTCATCTTTGTGACTTTTGGGTTACCTAAACCCAGACACGGCTGCCATATAAGGTTCCAAAAAGTTACTGTGTAGAGCAACGAACCCGCCGCTTGAGAAGCCGCTTGAATTTCTGCCGCGTAGGGTAGATCGTGCCACTCGCTGTAAGTTCCATGACCGTCAATCCACGATCACGTAGTGTCCCGCCATGCCATTGGACGCCTCTTTGGAGACCATCACCACCATATAGCCACCTTGCGAAAACAAATCGGTGCGACATGCGAAGCTGGCATCGGAATAGGCCACAAAGGTGATGTCATCTTTGGTTCCGAGCTTTCGATAGTCCAATCCAACATCAGCATTGGCCTTTGCGAACCTTAGAGGTTTGTTCGCACCTTCCAAAGTCTTCATTGTCGGTGATTTTGGTCACTTCTCCGGACAACATTGATATCATTGCCTGTACGTGTGGTGATGATTGGGTTGCTGGCCACGTTAGCGCTCCAAGTACGCCACGTAGTTGGGTGCGTTCAGCCTCTGTGACCGGTAATTCTGTGCCAGTTCTTTCCCTCGTGCTGCTGATGGGTTTTTGTTTCGTGAGATACTTTTCATGGCATAGCTTCCAGTGGTCCGTATCTATTTTCTAAATGTTGTTTCCACAGTATTCGGGTTTTTCCGTTGCCTCCTCGAACCATGCCCTGGGGGCATCACATAGTCCGTACATAGGCTTCGTGAGCCTCATGAGCTTTCCATGTCCTCCCTGTAGTCCGAGGATGTTTCTCCTTCCTTAGGCAGTTTGATCCAAATGACTCGGTCAGAATCTTTTGGAAATTCCTTTCCCTGCAGGAAGGCCGTGGTAATGCCCGCTGTGAAAGCTGGAAGTTCTGCATGGCCGCGATCGCCAGGATGAAGTTGCGAGATAATCGCGTCAGCGTTGGGGACGCGGTACTCAAAAATCCGCCGAAGGCATCAGGGTCACGGAAACCGTACACGATGAGTCCTGCCTTGGCCCGTAGCGTCCCGTCGGAGTTCTTTTCCTGGCTAAAGCGAGCACGTAGGATGCGGGATTGTTCTGCATTTTTGGTGTCATCGAAGGTCCATATTTTGCTTTGAAAAAAAACTCTCAAATTCGTTTTGTGTCGCTTCATAGAACGCTTTCGTGTTTGTTGAGTTCATGTAATTATTGTAATTCACCTTCTGTGGGCCAGTAGGGTTAGCACCATTGTAGTACGTCGCTTGTAGTCTGTCATTGACATTGTGGTAGTATTCGGCAGCCTTTTGCGTCCACGTTTTGTGGATTCGGAAACGAGTCCTCCCAGTCCACATGCATTCCCCCAACCTCTTGCTTCATGATGTCCTCGTCCATTTGTCTCGCACTTACCATCCATTCTGCGTGATATAGCGATTCTTCATCAAATACTTCACGCGAATACGACAGTTCTCATCCATGGGGACAAAGCCTTCCTGTCGAAGCAGGAAGTGTTGCCTGACCAAGTGGTTGTCCTGGAGGATCCAATCAGCTCGTGGCTCTCAAGTGTCGATGGTAGAGCATAGAAGCCCAGCAGGTGGTTCTGGGTTGAGCATGGTTGAGCTCATTGCCGCCAGATGTGCTTCCAGTTCCTGTAGCTGTAGGGTCTGATTTTTTGTTTGGGACTTTGCGCCTGCATGGCTGTCGGCAGCCTATTTAGGGCGCGAGGTGTGAAACCAACGCTAGTGTACAATCATCTCAAAACAAACGTACAGAAATCAGTGAAGTAATGCTGCCATAAGTCGGTGGCCTGCGCTGTGACTATCCAATCCTGAAGATGCTGCCATCGAGTCAAAGCTTGCAACGGCGAGTCCCAAATCATAAATGTTCGTCCAATTCTTCCCTGTCGTGGGTGCCAAGCCAACACACGTTTGATCCACCTGTCTTCTGGCAAGTGAGCGACATAATTGGCAAATTTTCAGTATTCCGTGAAATATCTGTGCGACCACATGTTGAATCGGTTGCATTCAAATTTTTGTTTTGTGCGGATGTCCCACCCATGCAAAATGTCATGCCATGATCCGTTTGATCCGTTCCACCTGATATCCGGTGGAAGTTGACTTCGCCAACGGCCCATAGCCAATTGCAACACGGAACAGAACAACCGTGGAGTTCAACACATCCTTACCACACGCCAGCACAAATATCAAATTCGTGACGTATCATTGTTGCTCACAACTTGGCCCTTTTGGTTCGCAAATGTCATCGGTAGCAACCAAATCAAATGACGGGAAACTGTAGTTGAAGGGTTCGCTGATGGGTGTCCGCCGCCACCAGTGCCATCATCCCCATTGTCATCATCATCATCATCATCATCATCATCATCATCATCATCGTCATTCTTTTCTTGGTGTGAAGGTTCCGGTGTATCGAACTTTCGTTTTGTTTCCGAATCTTTTGCCAGCGCCAGGCCATTGATAATGCATAACAGGCCTTGCATCTTCAGCTCACCAGTCATCTCGTGGACGCACCTGTTCCGGACTGGGATAAACCGTGTGCAATTCAATTTTTCTCTTAAGGCTAAACATTCGCACAGGGACGGCAGTTCTGGGTCTGGAGAGGTACCCGGTGATTTCGAGGGTACTATTTTCCATATGCGCTGATTCTCCATCCATCGTGTCCAGAGGTGGACAGGGTTTTTGCCTTACTTCCATAGGTTGGATGTCACGTTGTTCTTCGTCCTCAGGTCAGCTCAGGCCAGGCCTGTACGCCAAAGGGGGCCGGTTTTGGGGCGCAGGCGCAAAAAGTGAAAATATGTACACAACTGCTATTTACATGCGGCAAAAATCGACAAACGAATCAAGATTTGAATTCCGTACGCTGGCGTCCAACGCCGCATCTCTCCAACATCCAAGATTCGCATATCGGCAGTACGCATCAAGTTTTGAATCCCAAGTGTTTCGTGGACGGCCCACATGTCGAGTGCCAAAAGGATGCCAGGAGAGCAAACGTTGAACCCACCGATGCGCAGGAAAACTGGCAACATGTTTTGCCAAATTCCAGTAATTCTTGCAAGTGATGTAGGACCATGTGTTCACGCGGGCATCTGCAACAAAACTTTGAGTCCGTTCGTTCCATAGATGAAGAATCTCGTTCCAGGTCGCATTCCAATCAACCTCCGATGGCGGTCCAACGATGGATCTGCATAATTTTCGAAAATGAACATCCAAAGTAACCAGCTGTGATTTATACATTGCCCTGCCCTGTGCCCGCTACCAAAGCATGCGACAGATGAGACCACGGCATTGAAATTTTTCAAGCGTTTGGAAATGGAAACGCTTCGGTCCAATAAGGTTTGCGTAAAAAGATTTCGATGCTTGCTGCGCATGATATTCCAGATCGATGTGTTGTGATTGTGACCCTTCGGCTGCCAACATACAACCCAACCACTTTTGACCAACATTCCCTTGCAAGATGGCAAGTTTCAGTCCGCCATCCGTTGCAAGAATTGGAGGCGGCTGCGCCCCATTGGTTAGCACCACAGTTTTATCAGCATTCAACAGCAACCCTACTTGTTCCAAATGTATCGTCAATGAACCGACCATTTGCCCCAGTTCATGACTTGAGCGGGCACAAATTATAATGTCATCCGCACTTTTTATTTCTGCACGACGGCGCTTGTTCGATTTCGGCACGTTGATGAGCTGTGTGATTCCCCTTCCACGGATATTCTGTAAGGCTGCCTTTGCTCGATCCAGACGTGGGGGTTTCTCATGTTCAGGGGCTGCACGAAGTAGAGGAGTTCCGTGGGCAATCCAGTGGACATCATCATACGGTCCATGGAAAGTTGCGTCTCTCATCACCACCGCCGTAGCTGGTCGTTTTTCAACGCCGCACCAGCTGCTGCATCTCCACTAGTAGCACTTGTCACCAGTATTGCGTATCCGAACCTGGCTGGTAAACTTTCGTAGCAGTGCTCTTCGAATCCTAGTGTCAAGATTTGCTTTGAAAGTGTCTTCAGAGCTGACTGCTGTAGCCGAAGTTCCCCATGAATTGTTGAGATGGATCCAAGTGTGCCGGGTTGTTGCCAGTTTGCTTTTCCATCGACAAAGGTCAAAGGTCAAGCCTGCACGCCAATATTGGCAAAATGCAACAATCCTACAAGTATATCACACAAACCGTAAGCAAAATGTTTATGTACTGCAGAATTCGATGAAGGATTCGCAATGTTGACCTCAACCGTTCCGATTCATAGCAGCATCCGTCCATTGCCCCAAGCCTTTGTACCTGCAGTACGATTGAAATTTCGATTCCAGTGAAAATGTGGGCGCCCAATTTGATTTGTTCCAGCCGGGCACCAACGCAAACTTCGTCGAACCCAACGCTCTTGTGATAGGGTGGCGAAATGTTGCGCTATCCTCCAATAGTTAAAACACAAATGCGCGACCATATTTTGATGTTGGCTCTGCCGATGACTAGGTTCACCCGAGCATTCCATTGATGCAATGTTTCGTGCCATTCAAGTGTTCAGCCTGTCCCAGGCGGAGGGCCGACAATTGACCTGCAGAACTTCCGGAAATGAGTGTCGAGACGCTCAAAGTGTCGATTGTGCATAGTGCGATGTCCGCCAGCAAAGCATGCCCCTGATGACATTACAGATTCAAAGTTCCGTGAACGCTTTACAATTCAAGCATTTGTGTCCTGCAATATCCACCGGTTCATATGGAAGATGTTCGATACCTGTTGACGCTGATAATGCAAATCCACATCTTGTAATTTCGACCCACATGATGTCAACATGCCACCCAATTATTTTTCCCACCATCACGGGGTAAAACGTTGAGATCACTCCAGCTGTGGTCGTGGTGATTAGTGGTCTGGGGAGGTTAGGCCTCGTTCGTGATGACCATTTTTTTTTTGGGATGTAATATCAAACCAACACGATCCAACTGCGTGACTAACCCGTCCAGGAAATTACCAGCTTCCACACGCGACTGCGCAAAAATTAAAATGTCGTCAGCAAAACATAAATCCAACAAGTTGGGACCACCGTCCATCTTTCGTACCGCGGCCTTCCATTCTCCCATCGCCCATTGCAACACCGAACAGAACAAACGTGGAGTTAGCACACACCCTTGCCGCACGGCCTGTGTGATATTGAACTTTCCGCTTTGCCGCATGCCACCTGCAACTTCACCATACTGTCCGAAATATATGCATTGCAAAATCCATACGAGATGGACAGGAGTTCCCTCATCAACAAGAGCCTTCATAATGCAGTCCCATGCACCCGGTCAGACGCGTTCGACAAATCCAATCTGATGATCCACACAAGGGTTCCTGGAGCGTCATTTTTATCCAACATCAAATGAGCTGTAACAAGGTGTTCTTCTAGTCGTCGTCCTGGCCGAAAACCATGCTGCTTTTTGGGCTGTCCTGCTTCCAGAAAATGTTCGAGTTGTCCGAGTAAAAGATATGCAAATGTTTTGTTTTGTATAATGCTGGCGAAACATTGGAAAGGAGCACTGGTCATAGACTTTCGGCCGATTGCTTCCGTACGATAGTTCTACAAAATTTTTGCTTACATGATATTGCACAGAATAGAGCCGTGTTTGGACAGCCACCAGCCAGAAGAACAACATGAACATGGTTTCCGTGCTGGACGACGCTTGGGGGAACATTTGCTCACCGCAAATTTATTCCTGGACAAGACCTTGGCGGCAAACATTCCGGTGTGGATATTGAGTTTGGATTTGTCAAAAATTTTTGATAACTCATATGATATGGATTCTTCAAACCTTATACTTTGGTGAACATGGTGAGGTCACTGGACAAAGAGGGAACAGCCGTACCTTTCAAATCAATGCAGGCGTGCGACAAGGATGTGTGCTGAGCCCAAACATGTTTTCTGCAGTTCTTCATTGGGCAATGTCAAAGTGGCGAACATGGGCGGAAGGATGTTCCTTTGGATTTGATTTTGGTGATGGTTTGCCACCACTTTTGGATTTAAGATTTGCAGATGATATCTTGATATTTGCCAGATCTTCCCAGGAAATAATAACGTTGTTGGACAAACTGGTTCAATTCTTGGGCGATGCAGGCTTGAAATTGAATGCAGAAAAAACTGTGTTGATCACAACAAAAACTCAACCACCACCGTGTTTGACTACCTCGACTGGAGCCGTGATCAAGGTAAAGAAAAGGAATCGGGTCATAAATGGTTGGGTTGCATGTTATCTTCAGCCGGTTCAAAGAGTGCAGGTCTGGATATTGATTATCATTTGCAATCTGCAAATCGCACCTTCTTTGCCAACAAATCGATATTTCTGAGCCGAAATGTGTCCATCAGAAACAAATTCAAATTTTTCGATGCCACCGTGACACCAATTGCTTGTTTTGGAGCTGGTCCCCGGTGCATCCGAACTGCCGATATGGAAAAATTTGATATCCACTTCCGACGTATGATCCGATACGTGGTTGGAGCTCCAGGCGGGATTTGCTTGCATGATCCATGGCACAAAATTCTACATATTTGGAATCAGCGTGTGCGAGAAATGGTTGAGGTATGTCACATGAAAACGTGGGCTGAAACCTGCGCTTCTCAACAATGGAAATTTGTTTGCTACATCCTGAGTCTTCCAGGTGAACGCTGGGTACGTCGAATGCTGCACTGGCAACCTATGGGAACAGGACGCGTTGGACGACCAGCAATGAACCTGACAAGCAAATTTGAGCAGTTTTCTCGAATAAAACGCTGGGATGATTGGAAGAACGTGGCTACGCATGCGGGCCAATGGATGATGGAGATGGATGAGTTCGCTAAATTCTGTACAAAGTAGCCGAGTTTGTTTCACAGATGGTTCAAAATTTCGAACATTTGGTACCGGTTCGCGCCCTAAACAGGGCTGCCTTTTCGGCATGCGAACCTCAGACCTCTTGTTTTGTATAATGGACGAATATTCGCAGTTGGTCTGAAGTCCGCAGCGTGTTGCACCATGACTCAGGCCGTTCACCAGTAGATAAAGCATTGTTGTACACGGCGAGTAACATGCTCAAAAACTCTCCGGGGGCATGTTTAAATAACTCAGCTGTCACACCAAGTTCATCTCCGCATTTTCCAATTGTCAGCCCCTGAACTGCAAAACGTCGTTCTGATAAATCCCACCCAAGTTCCGTCAAGCGCATGGGTTTTTGCAATGGTTGACACGGGTCCATGAACAATGCTTCCAACATAAATGCGAAATCATCGACGTGTGGATAAATCATGCTGCGTCGTCCGGAAGGCCGAGGCAAATAATCACGGAGATTTTTCCACCGGCTTGGGTTGCCCAAGAAGGCGTTTAATTGATTTGGTTTCCACTGTTTCAATTCTTGCCGGTGAATTTGTCGGATCTGCAAAGTCAAATCTTTCCGCAAATGTTGTTCCATTGTTTGCCTGCGTGCAACACGCAAATGTTGCAAATGTTCGGATGGAGAAAAGCAATCCTTTGCCGCCTTGAAGTGACATGTTGCTCCCCAGCTCTCAGCAAAATATTTTCCAAGTCGCTTGCAGTCGAAGTTGATGAGGACGCACTCATTTCAGAAATGTGTTGTTGGTAACTTGTGGGATGGCCATGTCAATCTCAAATGGGGCGCCAGCACTTGAAACCAAACTGTTTTCGAAACCGTTTTTACGAAAGGGGATCTTCATTGTACAACGGACACACCGATGATCAAGACCAATCGCCATGGCAAAGGCAAATTTGACCTGGACCAACTGAATGTGCACAGACCTCAAAATATAATGCATTTGGACCAGCACTCCATCCATGGAACGTTGGCAAGTCCAACAATCGTCAGGTCGAGTATTTCTATCCAAACGACTTTGGATAAACAAACCATCTTCCAAAACCCACCGTACAAGCATCCAGCCTCGATCATTTCGGGGACGAAACCCGCAAGTACCAAGCAAATCACCATCGCCTCCAGGAAGCGGATTCCCGATCACTGCATTGAAATTTCTTGCAATAATTGGAATTGCTCCTGCATGATCACAATTGAAACATCCCGAATAAATCATATATATGCTCAGCTGCATCGTTGGGTTCCCAGGAAGTTGGCATGTAACATGACCTGATCCCATTATGCTGCCCACGCCTAATCCTGGTCGATCACCACCATCCCGAGCGTGACGCTTCGTGGCGCGAACTCCCCGCCAGACACATGGACTGGGCACCAAAT
>DF244754.1:0-20174 GCA_000507305.1 Breviolum minutum Mf 1.05b.01 | reverse complement strand
GTTGTTGTTGTTGTTGTTGTTGTTGTTGTTGTTGTTGTTGTTGTTGTTGTTGTTGTTGTTGTTGTTGTTGTTGTTGTTGTCTGCTGCTGCTGCTGCTGCTGCTGCTGGTGTTGTTGTTGTTGTTGTTGTTGTTGTTGTTGTTGCTGCTCCAGTTGCTGTTGCTGCTGTTGATGCCGCGGCTGTTGCAATTGCTGTTGCTGGTGGTGGTGGTGGTGGTGTTGCTGTTGCTGTTGCTGCTGCTGCTGCTTGACGGTTAAGAACTTTTTCATGCAGTCGGACCCAGCGTTCGCAATAAATTGAGTACCTGCCCGGTTCTTGCTGGATTGGAGGGTCTAATTTTGGATTGTGGATTATTTATATCACACTGCAGTTTTGTTTGATGAAACAGTTTGTTGACCATAATTTGAATTTGGCTCAACACAGGGCAAGTGGCCAAGTGATAAAGTGGTGATTCCAAAGGCCACTGGGATTTACTAGGTGTTCTTTGCGTCATCATTCATCCTGATGTAAATAAATGCCTAGGCATTCATTCAGTGTGATCATTCATGCCAAAAATAGTACAACTCGTGCTTGCCAAGAAGCAGGTTTGCCATCATCATCGAGGGCATGGCTTTCAGGCATCAACTTAAGCTGATTGCTTCCTGTTGTTGGTTGGCTTCCATTTTGATGCGGATGTAGTGGGATGAAGATGCGATCAAACTTGTGCAAGTGGATGTGTTAGGGTTTGCTTTTTAAGGTGTGGCTCCTTCTGCCAGTATTGGATTCATGTAGAGGCCTTTTCTGGGGGGCCATTTCAAATCCATGCAGGTATCACAACAGCTTTGTGGATGTGGATGACCAGCTTGAGAGCTCTTCGGAGGCCAGGTATGTCTTTGCAGAGTGCTCTTGCCCTCCATGTGAATATGACCGCGGCATTGAGCCCTTGAATGTTTAGGTTCGAACTAGGAGCGCTCCACCAGAGATCCGTTGCAAATACTTCGAGGATGTTATGGAGGAGGCGAGGGTTCAACTCACAAGTGGAAAAACAATTGATCAAAACAAGAAGGACCTACAGGAAAAGAAAGATTTGCACAAATTTTGTCATGCAGGAAATTGGATTTGGTTCGTACGTCGACAGCCTCAACAGCAAGGCCACTGCTTTGTCAAGCCTCGTGGAAGGGTTTGACACACCGCCTCACAAACAATCCATACCATTTGCTTGCAAATGAGATTCGGTACTTGGTGATGCAAACCCGTCAGCAGTGGCGGTTGCAAAATCATGTTTCTCAGTGCCAGGACTTGGTTCAAGTTTGGCACGTAAAATTGCCCGAACGATCTGAAGGCGGCAAGCCAGCAGGCGAACTCTTCCGCTTATAACTTGTTTAACCGTGATGTAGCAGAAAACCTGCATGCCGCAGGTTCATGGCCAAGTGCAGGTAGCCTTGGTCACCCGGAGGTGCATTGGTCGGTTAGGAGGCTGCCAGTTTCTAACAACACATTATGCAGGTTGAAAAGATCGGTCATATTCTCTTATTGTAAAAGGTTTAAATTGTAGATAAGTCTCAAGCTATGTTTCTCCCACCCGTTCACAAGGAAAACAATAAACAACCTGTGTGAGAATCTCAACGGTGGAATTTGAGAAGGAAGCTTCTGTGCTTTTTGCAGCATTATCTGTGCTCTTTTGACAATTTCTTAGTTCCTTTTGGAATTCTGTTTGGGTTTAGGCTTTGACATGCCTCTTGTCCACGATTCGGTTCCTTGGACTCCTGACTGTAGGTCTGTTCTCGTCCGTGCATTTACTTCATGCAGGGGCAATGTCATAGTGGTGAGCAATGCAAATACTGCCACCTGGAACATCAAGAAACTCGGCGGTAGAAGAGCTGGCACGTGAGTGCCGGATTGACTGTCATTTGCAGTCCTTGCATATCGAGCCGTTGTGGCCTTTGACAATTCGTGCCTGAAGAAGCATCTATATAAGCATGTGTGCACTTCTATTTGGATGCAACTCTCATAAGGAACGAACTATCAAATTCGACAAGAGGCAACGGTCTCTTCTTCAAGCCAGCTGGCAGCACTATTCCTTCCAAGGAAAGTTTTGCGATGTATGCTGCATCGCCATGTAGCTGGCTTGCTCCGACGCTTGCAGTCCGTTGTGCGTTGTGCTCCTGAGGGCTTGGACCACAAGCAGATCTTGGACCTTGTCGCTCCATGTTGTGAGGTGCGAGCACGAGCAGTCTGTAGCTCAGAGATGACTTGGAAAGGGTCAGTTTGGTGCGGAAGACAATTGCGATGCAACCAAGGGAGGCTTCGTGGAGGAGGCTTCTGAAATCATGAAGATGATGCAGGCTATCACATTCTTGCACCTTCGGCGCTTCGGGGGTTGTTTTTTCTTGCAGTGGGCCCTTCCAAGTTGCTGGCCATGCTGGCAACGTGATGTCTTATTAAACGACGAAGAGGATTGGAGGCCACGAGCATGTCTCGTGAAGGCCTTCAAACTTATTGGGAGGTGTACTCGCAGATAAGAGGCCAGTTTCCTCAAATGGCCCTGCATTGTAATGAAGCGTGTCTGGTAGCCACAAGTTCCATGGGCCAGGATGGTTCTGAGCCTGTTCGTGCTTCAGCTGGGGGTCTTAGTCAATAATTTTTCTGCTGCACTACCACTTGCTACAACCTTTCAGGTTGCTCGGTATTTCACTCAGGCGCGGAAGCTATTGAAGCAGGTGTCAAAGATGACCTTTGGAAGTCTCATTCGTCGCTTGGCACGGAAACATACATCATTGATCACTATTGTTTGAGTTGTAGTATCGTATTGGCAATAAAGTGTTGTTTCCACAGTATCTTCGTGTTTTTACACCAGTGTGATTTTTGTCAGCATTTTCGCTATGATATCATAAACGTGTCTTGTCCATATGAGGGGGACGAACGACAAGCCAGGGTGATAGCGGGAAGTTGACAACGACAAGAATTTTGTTGAGTGAGTATCCCTCAGAGGCCTGGCAATTCATCAGGGCAACGAGCATTTGACTGATGCTTTCGAGAGGCTTGGGCTTCCACCCAGTTGCAGCACCGCAACCCTTCAGAGATCCCTTCATTTAAGCAAAGAATATGTTGAAGCCTCAAGTAGATTAGATAAATACACAAAAATATATTTTTTCAAGAATAGTTTTGATTTTGAATGTACAAGAGTGTGGAAAGGCTCCGTCTACCAGCCTCCTTCCACATCACTACCCAGCACAAATCTGCACTTTAATTGGTCACAATGTCAAAAAATTTATGGACGGATCCAACGTTTTTAGTTAGGTGCTAGAAACCCAAGAATACACGCAGGCTGCGTGCAGCTGTGGGCAGCAAGGTGGGTTTGGGTTCAATCTTGAGCTTCGATGAGATTCCACCAGCATACGGAGTTGAACTGAACAAAAGCCTTTGGCAACGTCAGCATTAAATGACTTCATACTTCGAACATGCGCGCATTGTGTTCGATGAATAAGGGCAAACACAAGCAGAACATCACAATTTCTCGCTGTGGGATGTGAGACTCATGTGTGGATGTTTTTGAGCTGCGGTCAGGATCCAACACCTACCCAGAGAGAGAGATTACTATTATCCAGCTTTACATGTGACAGCTTTTGAATGCAAGCCCACAGGTGGAGACAACGAATATCAACTGCCTCTACTGAAGCCGGCCTAGCTGATGTTGGACTGAAAGGTTTGATTGTCAAAACTCGTTGGACTGCACATACCGTCCAGTTACTTATGGTTTATGGACAGGGCGTTAGCAGAGGACGAGTGACTTTTCAAATTTGAACTTTTTAGGCTTTTTAGGGGCCTGGCGCAGACATTGCACAAGAGAAACCAGTGCAATCCTTCCAATCATTGCCCCGCTTGCACGGGAGCTTTGACCACATTGGAATGGTTGTGTGTTTCTCAATATTTTGGAAACACAAATTGCTTGAAAAGAGCGTTTTTTCTTGTCTTGCTCTCAGAAGCTTTGACCATACAATACACAGCGTATATGGCTCTAAATCGTGACGGGTACGGTTGAAGTGCTGAATCGTATGAATGCTGTATGGTCTGTGCCGACCCTTTGAACATTTTTTTAAAATGCCGCTGACTTGGGTGAGTTCTCATCCAGCCGCTCAGCTTTTGACCGCTACTGGTGCCTCTGTGGATTTATCATTTGCTGTGCATTAGCTAGGTAGTTTACACGGGCAACCATAGGTTTTGAACATGAATGATGCTCATTCTGCAAGCGAATGAGAAGAAATTGCTATGACAAACATCAACCTCACTGAAAGCTCGTTTCATGAAGATTAAGATTTAAAAATTTTAACAATCAGATCATTTTTGGGGTGGTGTCATTTCAGGTCATAGAAGGACTGATGATTCCATGGACAATGGAATTGTTGCACCATATTTCAAGTGAAGGATATCTCATGGTCACTTTCATTCCAGATGTAGTCATAGTTATAGTCACATGGAGTTGAGTGTATTTCAGGAGCGGGCGCACCAGCAGTTCCGTTTTTTCCTTGGCAAGTGAAAGTCGAAGTTTTTGAAAGGGTTGTGGGTTGATGCAGCACTGACACAAGAGAAAGAATGACAATTGCAGCTCCTTGAGGTGAGCATCAATGGCCCTTGTTCGCTTGTGCAGTTCAATATGTCAAAATGCCTTGTGCCAGTTGCTAAGCACCAACTTGCTTGTACTGATACTGTGAAGCACGTGGAGGATGCCTGAGAAACATTGAGCGGAGGCATCCAATCTTGTGGTAAGCATGTTGTAGCAGCATCGTTGGCATCAAATGACTCAAATGACCACTTTTGTGTGATCAAAAAAGAAGTTGCCTTCGTAACATGCAGCTTGGACAGCGTTTTCAGCTGGCCCAAAACAAACGCCACGGCCTTTCCTAAAGGAGGGCCACACCATGGCGCCCTTCCATGAAGTTTTGGCCTCGCAGGTGGGTCTGACAGTCGGTGAGATCAGGGCATAGTCCTCGAGTGATCTTCACTTGGAGGTGGAAAGTTTGAAGCAGAACCTGGTTGAAGAGCACGAAAAAGCCTTGGACGTGCTGCAAGCGCAAAATGCCGCGTTGAGAGCTAAACTAGAACCTTGGCGGCCCTGAAGGCATTGCTATGTCTTCAGTAAAGCCTTTTTGGATCGACATGATCCACACTTGAGGACAGAAAACGCCAAGAATACGGGCAGAGCCGACCTGAGCATCGCTTGACCCATGGACAGCGATTTGCGTTCATTGACAACATTGACAAACTTTGACAATCACTGCCTGCAGCCCACGCCCCAGGTTGTTGTATCGGTACCAGCAGCTTCACCCAGAAGATCATGTGCCGGAAGAACGAGAGCAACTCTGTTCCTTGTCCGCAATACTGGTGTCGAGCAATGTGTCGAATGTTTTTCATGTTTTTCCTCGGCTTCTGTCCTAGGCCAACTGCCTGACTGTGACGTCGATTCCAAAAATTTGCAAGGTGAACAGGAGCCACGTGCAAACAGTGGGCTCGGTGCCTGTATGTAAGTTAGTTTTCCGCCTATGTTAGTGGTGTGCCGCAGGAAATCCAAAATAGGCCACCAGATTCGCAGCCCATGAAGTCGGGCCACATGATTGCAAATAGTTTTTTGGTGCTGTTGGTATTGATTTGGTGGTGTTTGATGGAGCTTTCAGTGAACGAAGATGTTGAAAATATGGCACTTCAAAAAGAGCCAAACTCTGACCCTGCACTGGATCAGGGACTTGACAAGGGCTTCCCCCAAATGATGGTTTAAAACGGAAGGGTGCTGCAGATGACACGACATTTCGGTCGAGATTTCTCGAGGTGATGAATCGGCCCACCACCCTGGTCAAAGATGGGAGCTCTAGCAGCAAGAAGCACAACGATTGTCATAGATTGTGTTATTTTATGTTATTTATTTGCTTGATTTTACATTACAAAAAATCTCTAAATCTCGACAAAATCAGGTGAGGGAAAGTTGATTTCTTTTTGTTTTTCTTGCTCTCTCTCGCGCTGTATATCCATTTGATGAGCATGATATGTCAAACATAAGCTGTTACAGGTTTCAGCCTGCCATCGTCATCGATTTTGTCAGGCTGGTTTGGTTCAGCAGGCCCTGCAGAACGAAGCGCAGCTGGCAGAGGCCTTCAGTTCATGCAGTCAAGAGATTTCAACGTTGTCTCTCAGAAGAGGAAAGGTAAAATCTAGGGTTTGACACAGTCAGTTTCAGGGATCTTACCAAAAAATGCCGCTCCAAATGGAAAAAGTCTGTCCACCTCACTGCAATACTTCAATGTATTGTGTCTACATTGTCAGAGGCAAGACTGATGGATGAGCTCTTTTCGATGAGTTCCTTGGAAGAGCCGAGCAGAACGAGAATGGTTGAATGATTCATCATTTCACGGCATGACGGCGTTTGAGTCATCATTTGCCGGTTGAAGCAGGCCACAGGTGTGATGACTTAGCAACAAGTGTACACTCATTGATCTATCGATCTTTTGTTGTTCTATTTTTGCTCTTTCTGTTTGTGCCAATTCCATCCTGCATCCTGAGGAATGCACAGCACTTTGGCAGCAGCAATGGTACCAATGGTACTGGTTTGTCATTGTATTTTGTGCCCACCTTACCATGGAAATGCCAGGTGGATGGCGAACGACATTCCACACCATACAAAAGAGACGGGCTTCAGAAGTCCCTCGTACAACTCAGCGCCAGGTGCAGCGTGGTTCCTGTTGCTTCTACAAGTGACGAAAAAGAAATGGCCTGCAAATCAGTCGGCCAGCGGTTTGCCAGGTGTCCCAAATGTCAAGACAGCACCAGCTAGGAATCTTGGCTGTCAATTCAATAGCCGGTTCAGGTTCTCCAGATTGCACGCTCGGAAATTCAGAATCTTACAGCAATTCTTTCAGTTGCACGTGGATGAGGTGCTGCAATCTTGGATGACTATCATCACCAGCATTTTGGAAGCACTTGACTTTCTTTGCGTTGTGACACTCGAATGCAGTTGCTGCAACATGCAACGTACCGATCTTGCGGGGCCTAAGGTGGCAGAAGCTGATCCTGTCTCCCACCAGCCGCCTGAAACGATTGCTGGAACAATTGTGGAATTTTCGCAAACGTCCTTTGGTTGCCATTTCAAACAAACACGTCTCCCATTAAGGTAATTTGCGGCTGGGATGGTTGATTGCTGGAATGTTCTTTATTTTTATCGTACCTTGGCTACAGTAGCACACTAGTGCTCTTTACACTTGGATCTGGTGTGATGCCTCACGTGGCCAGGACATCCTGGTCATTCCTTTATCCATCTTTGATTTGGGAGATCATCCTTTCTTCAAGGCCACTGAATTTCGGCACCCCAGAATCTATTTCCATCCATTTGATCCAGCAATCCAGCAATGCAGGTGCAGCAGGTGGTGAGTTGGGTTTTCTGGCTTTGTGATGTGGGGGTGTCCTTCGTTAGCGGCTATGACCGGACTCTTGGCACTCCTTCCCATCCCTCCCTGGGTCCCAGGGGTCAACTCCCAACATGGTGATGCTTTGTATAAACCTTCGATTCCCCCACCCGGTCCAAACGATTTCGTCCAAGCTTCATTCCAAATCTCATGTTTATTCAAGATTTTACTGTAAGCCTTGGCTGGCCAAAGCATCAAGCAATGACGACAGCTGGTTGACCTCAGGAATGGACGAATCGAGATGCGCCCTGTAGCTGTTGCGAAGATGTACATGAAAACTATGTTCCCCTTTGCTGCTTGCCTTGGAATGGATGTCATTGGCAAAATAGCATTTCTGAACAGAATGCCACACGTGTCATTGTCAAAGGAAGTCTTCAGAAGCTTCTGAGATGCGGACTTTCGAAGAATAGAGTAAAGTAGATTAAGAATATAGTAGAGAAGAACAGAGGGGAGGAGAGTAGAGGAGAGTAGGGCAGAGTAGCTGGAAGGAGAGTGGCGGAGAGTAGAGTAGAGGAGAAGGGGTAAATGCAAAATTTTTGGGGAGGAGTTCAGCCGGTTTTGAATGCAATACAATAGGCGGATACTACTGATCGCAGGCGACCGCACATTATTGGTTGTTGGAATGCTGCATGACAGTTTATCTGGCACCTATATGTGCATTACCATACCTTAAGGTTTGGAAAACTTCGCCCCCAGCAAATTCTGGGAACTACCTGAGTCAAAATTCAAAGCACGGTGGTATGGTTCCCACGCCTTGCGTTTTCTGGCATTTTTGTACCTGCTAGTAACTAGTACTGGCTTTGCTACAACTGGTGTGCCAGTAGTACCGGGAGTACTGCTGGGGGTGGGGGAAATACTGTTGGCAGGGCTGGTTGGAACGTAGAATTCTGTCCCACGCATGCATAAATACATGCACATTGCACATTATGCAAACAAGAAAGCTTGTATCTATACGTATTTGGCTTGCATTTCTATCAAACCTTTCATGCCCGCTGCCAGCGCCATCCAAGGATGTGTTCATTCTTTCGAGCTGAGCTTATTGCAACGCTTTTTTGTGTTGTGATTCCATTCCGTGAGACAATTAAGACAATTGCATTTAGAAGTTACTTCATGTTAACAGGTTCATATTGCTGGAACATATCTTAGGATTGATGTGGTGATGTTCACCCTGGATGCATCTTTGGGATCTGAAGCAGATGCGCTGAGAACGACCCGCATCATCCGATCTTTGTTGCTTGGCACTGTAAAAACCATTGGCATGAACTGACAGACTCATGACGTCGTGTGCTGCTAAGGCGTTTGTTGCGTTTGCTCAGGCTGGGAAGCTGTGTGGCACGCCGTGGAGTTTTTTTTTCTGTTTCTGCGTGGTCAGGTTGTTGCGGGTTGGGAAGTTGAGGGCAATCTTGAAGGTTGCTTGGCAAACGCAATATTTCTATCAAGATTTTCATGAAAACTAGACCTCCCTGATTGAAAAGCAAGTCTTGGGAAAAATGCAGCATCGACCAAGAGATCAATCCAGATTGCAGATTGAACAGTAGTTACATTCTCCATTTCTCAGAAGCACTTGCATTTGAATTCACTCATTGGATGCCTTGCGACATGTTGCAAACAAGAGATTCTGAGGCATGTGAGAAACGCGGCTTGGCAAAGTCTATACTTTTGTAAGAGGCTCTTGTAGTGCATCCACGGCCATACATTTCGCTTTAGGACTTCGGAATCCTTACTCCGTGCTCGTCCTGAAACTGTCTTCCGCCCTTGCAACTGTTCTGAGCCTTGGATGCAAATAGGGTCACGATACTGGTGACTTTTGACCTCTTTTCTTGTCCACCGACATCCCTGGCAATGAACCATGCATTTATTCAAAGGCTGATCAACCACTTCATTGCTTGCGGCTGGTACTATGTTGGACTCGAAGGCACCAGACACGTTTAACTGCACGCCCACATTCTGAACACCATTTCTTGCCATGGGACTGGCACATTTTGATTGCCAGGGAATCCTTCTAGAAACTGGATCTTGCTCTCTCACCTGGAGGGCCTCGCTTTCGAAGAGGTGTTTTGGATGCACACATGCCATACCACACCCGGTCACCCTGCTTGGCACACAGGCTACTGCAACAGCAAGCAAACACACACAACACACACATTGAGGTCTACATCACTGCAATGCACTGGTCTTTGACACAATTCATGCCAGCTACTAACAATATTGGTGGATGCCTTAATCATTTCCGCAGATATCCTTACTTCAAAACTGAGTACCTTGGATAACATGCAGTACTTTGTACTTCTGAGGTCCGGACAATGTTTGGGAGCGCCTGTTTGCAATCATGACTGCTCGGAACTTACTCGATTTATATGGCATGAATTTGCTGTGAGAGCAAGTTGTACCTCGAGGCAGCCAAAAAGAAAAAAGTGGTCAGTGACTGGCAGCCCTTGATTTAAGGTCCTGGTGGCAGTTTGTCTCTTTTCATCCCTAGTGGGATCCATCACAGCAGCAGTTGGGTCCTTCCGGGAAGCAACTTGGCTGACGTTATCTTCAGCAGGTTTTGCTTGCTCGTGGCTTTTGTGGTGGTCTTGCTAGGTGCAGGCTGAGAAATTGAAGCAGGAAGCAGCTGTGCGGGCATTCTTTGAGGCATTCCCAGTGGAAAATGCAAACTGGAATTAGGCTGCCCCCAGTTGCTTTGATCCTACATGCTACATGAAGCATGTACTTCTCTTGGCCTGCTTTGCAGGAACGGAAGCTCTCTGCAGAGCTGTTTGACTCCATTCGAGAATATGCCAAAGAGAGTCACAAAGGTCTTGCTGCCCATGTATTTGGACCTCGCTGGGTAGATGGCCATGGTGTTTAAAGCAAGTTTACAGACATTGGGCAACCTTTTCTGGGTACCTTACCGATGAATATCATGGCAGTCTGTGATTACATAACGTGGGGTGGGTGGGGGATGAACTTGCGCATATGGTGGATCCTGCGTCACTGCGTTTTGTTTTCACTAGCACGTATGGTGGATGCCATGGAAAGCATTGGGCGGGTTAAGGTTCCTTGGATTTGCACACGTATGCAACCGCGTGGGGGTTGATGGAATCAGGGCATCGTCGCAACAATCGTTTTCCGAAGCTTGCGATTGCTTGATGTTATCCGCGGTTCTCCGTAAAATTACCCAAAGCCTTTGTACCAGCTAGCTTTCCTGACTGGAGACGTCCATCCTGAAATGATAAAGCTGGTGAACAATGGATGATGCGCTGAGAGATGCTGTATGCACCACATGAACAGAGCACGCTGTGGGAGGAGACTTCTTCATAACACAAATATCTGTTCAAAATTAAGGTAGTTTTTGGAAACCCTTTTGGAAGTCCTGAATTCTTAGCAAGCAGCACTACAACACAACGTACATGCGACAAATTCTTTGCATCAATTGATCGTGGCATGCTTGAAAACACTACGGCCATCTATGCCAGCATAGACCGTGTAGCTGGTGTGCACAGATTTTTGCGGGGGAATCTTGGCCAGGCAAAGATGTGGCGGTAGATGTGACTACAAGAATGCCTGGATCTGAAGATTTGGATCTGGAAGATCTATGTTTGTGAGACAATCGCTTGGTTCGTTGCGGCACAAAAGGTCAGACATCAAGTTGTTCCGCGATTGTCCAGAGTGATGGAGCTCAGCAGCCAATATGTGCTACTTAAACTGCCTGGCTTAACTGGTCGTGTTGGTTGTGAACTATTTAGACAACAATCAAGGTCGCTTAAACTGCGCTTGTCAGAAGAGGTTTTCATGCCAGTTTGGAGCTGAGCCACGCACATGTTGGAATGACATTGCGTGCAGTATGGGCGTTACAATATTTGTGACATAACTGAGGCTTTCGATCAGCCTGGATGGATCCAAATTGACATGATGGAGTTTGGCTTTTTGCACAAGGTCCTCCGAATCAGTCTTAGGTCTTAATCATTATTTAGAACCAAGTGTTCAAAAGTTCCGTAGTAGCAGTCAAAGATCCATCTCAGTCATCGTGGAATAAGTGTGTTGTACTGCACTGAAGAACATGAAGTGATGAGAAGCTATGATATGGTATTCTTTATTTTGAGTCCTTTCATTGTAGATAAGTGTTGGGGATGCAGAGGGGGGCGAAAAATGCAAAGCGGGATCGGGGGGTTAATGGCACCAGAGGCATTGATTAACGATGTTCCACAGGTGTGCCACACGATGTATGAGAAGGTGGAGTCTCCCGGAAAGGACTGGCTTGTGACATTGTGCTCCTATGAATGGCCAAATTCAAAATGACAGTTTTGCTGAGGACATTTTCCTTCCTGACCAGATGGCGTTGTCAGCATTCTATGTGGCCTCTGGCACTTTAAATTTTGTATCTTGCCTGACACATTGAAAATAAATCTGCCTTTTGGCTTTTCGGATTTTGACCTGTCCTAGTGGAACGAGCCAATTGTCTCCTCCATTAAGGCTGAATCACAAGGAACTCTTCATAAGAGGCGGGAAATCTGGAGTATTTCGGGACATGTCGATGCATCTAGGCCTATAGGTGCTATTGCAAAGTCATGAAGCGCAGACGATGCCGCGTTGCCACGTTGCACTTCCTGTGGATGTTGATCACAGTAGCCCTGTTCACATCGCCAGGATGAGTGCTGGAACCAAAGTATTTTCCGGTGCCTGGCTGTGCGAGCCAGTGTCACATGGCTGCATCTCATGTTTTGTGGAGGGCGTGTCAAAGCCGTGCGAAACAGGGAAGGACAAGTGCATTTTGGACTGACCCAGGCTGTGGGCGCAATGGTTTCACCGCAGCTTGGCGGAATCTTCTGCGTTTTGAAGCAGTGAAGAGGTGAAAGACGGCAGGTCCAAAATTTTTGATGAACAGACTTTTCAAACCCATTTTTCAGATGAGCATGTACCTTCAGACTGCATGGACACCTTCAGAAAATGGCTTTGGCTTAGAGGGAGCTCCACTTGAAATATTAGGTGGACAGCTTTCGACCACCACTACTTCTTTCTTGATGTGCCTGGACAGCGTCCCTTGGCATTCGCCAATTGCTGTGCCTGGTAGTGCCATACGCCTTTTGAGTCGCCTTTAAGGCCAAGTTCGTAGATTTGGCAGTTGAGACAGGTGGCATTACCTATCAGTTCCTTGGTTTTGAGTTTTGGCAGTGCTTCGTAGTGCCCCCATTCCGGGCACAGACCCATGGACATGTGAGGTTTTTGTTCATGTTCGGGATTCTCTATGTGGGCATGATGGAAGGGCTTTGCTCTGAAGGCAGGACCGGGCTGTTTGACAGAACACGTCCGAAAAGATAAAGCTGAAGAAGAAACATGCCGGCATGCCCTAATGTTAGACCAAGATGGAATCACAAGAGATCCAGTCCTTGTGGCCTGACCAGGCTCAGTTGTGACAGACCGAGGATTAAAGGCACCAGAGTTGCATTTTGGACATGGAAGGAAAACGTAAAGGCTGTTGTGCGTTTAACAAGGGATGTGACAATGTATACAACACCCTTGGACCAGCTGAGGCGGAGCAGATGGAAGATTTAACAGCAACTTGTTTTCAATGAGTTGCCAGGTCCTGTTTTTTTTTGGCTGTCATGTGTGTCATGAAAACCAAACTTGTGAGGTCCGTGAGACCCATCCTTGCATGTCGGGGCCATTTGAGAAAGCCCAGGACCGTGCTCGCAAGTTCCTCAGCGTTTCGGAGACAAGGTGCTTGATGCGTTGAGATGGGCAATTCAACGGAGCGAATCCGGGCTCATGGAACTTGGAGAAGCACATGTTGAATCTCCAAGATTTGAGGGCTTACCAGCTGGAAATCCAAGCCTTTAGGGCTCCCAGAAAGCCCTGAGTTTTTGCACTGCACCCTCACAGTTCGGTATGTTCATTCACACTGCAGAATAGGATGTCTTTCAGTTACATGAAGCTGCGCCAGCCGTGTTTCAATCGAGGGTTGTCCAGATGGGCCTTCGTCATGCCACTTTGCATAGTCGGCATAGTCGTGAAGTCTCAAGAGGCCACGAACCCGCAAAGCTCGGGTAGTGACAACTGCCGAAGGCACCTTGAGATTTTTGTTTTCTATTCTCCTTGAAACTAAAAGGAAATCTTTCACCCCTGCCACAAGAGCTTGTGCACTCCGTGGCCACAGCACCAGCTTTCTCAACAGAGATGTTCGAAAAATGCATACCTGACCATATGTTTATCAGTGCTCAAGATTTTGTTGAGACGACCACTACCGGAACACGTTTTTGAAGATTGCTTAGAACATACCGTGTTAATTCTCAAAAATCACGAAACTGCGATGGATCAACAAACCAGTGCATTTTCCAGGGTCTTGGAATTTGGGCGATGAGACTGGATTTGGGCAGACGAGTTGGGATGCCATTTGTGAGTTACCTCCCGCACACAACGACAAAATCATCAACCAAAAGCTCAAGTTTTGTAGGGACATCTGATGGGGTTCCCCAGAGGGAGAGGACATCAGAAGGCATTTGGCAGACATCTGCAAATGCAAAGGGAAAGTCTAGAATTTCAGAATCAGTCCCTTGTAGATGGTTTGTATTCATACTGCTTTAAGAGGATCCAATGAATGTCACTTGAAGATCAGTGTACGATACTGGGCATGTAGTTGGTGCAGCGTCCAATCCTAGCAATTTTTGGTAATTTCTACATGTGAAGTCTTTACGCCTGCTATTTATGAAACTGAATGATGCAATCCACCTTCCACAAGCTTCCGCAAGTGAAATCCTTTCGGAAGGCTTCTCCCAGCCTTGCTCAGCCTGAACCGTGCCCACCGCAAACATACCAACATCGTGGGAGGAAGCATCAGAACTTTCACGACATCAAATGGCATTCATTTGTCTACGCATGTATTTCCAAAGGTCCGTGGTGTCAACGCTACCATCCCGGCTTTTGCCTGGCTCAATGCTTTAGCTTCTGGCCCACCACCTCTTGGGTCACAAAAACTCAGCAGTTTGACAAATAGGCCGGAGCTACTTGTTTTGGAGTACCCACAAGTCTTACTGCGCATCCAGTCGCAAGTGCTTGCTACTAAACACCTTGGCAGGCCATTTATGTTCAATGAGAGGCGGGCAGTGGACTGAAACTCGGTTGATTTTCACAATAGGAGCTTCTCCTGTTTCTTCGTGTGTTTCTTGATGTGTTTCGTCATGTATCGTTTAATGTTTCTCTCTATTTATCTGTTTCCTTCTGCATCTTGTTTCTCTTCGTGCAGTTGCAGTCTTGCTACGCAATGGAAACCTACAGTCCTACTCGTGTTGTGTCTCTTCTTTCTTTCTTTCTTTCTTTCTTTCTTTCTTTAGGTTTCATCCAGTTTCTGGTTATTTAGAAATTTCAAAGAGTCTTTTACAAAAAGCGTGCTGCAGTGGTCATACTGCAAGTAGGGGAGATTCCCTTTTGAGTTGCTAGAGAAGTAGGGCACAGGAGCACAAGTGATTGCTGGGATTGTGTTTCCAATTCCATTTGCCTTTCTCCAGGAAGAGTTTTGATTGTTTATTTTTAATGTAATTATTTGTATAAGATATAGCTCCTGGAGTGTGCACCTCTGCCTGGTAAAACTCAAGAAGCCTTACCATCCTTGCCGTCCCAGCATTTCCGTCAGGCATCACAGCCGTCCTCTGCTTCGTACGCTTAGTCGCGGGCTACCGTCAACAGCTTCCAAGTGCGTTTATGGTGGAGCCCGAGCAGAGGGCCCAAGTGGGAGTCTAATTAGATAGCCCGATATCATCCGATATTCCATTCAAACATGCAGCCATACTTTTTGATCCCACACCTTTGCATAGAAGATCACTTTGAAACGTGGCACTCGTATCTTTCACCCTACATGAAACTCATCCTAGGGCTGTGTTAGTATTGGTTCATCTTCTGATAACGGACCACCGACAGTGTGAACGAGGCTTGACACCGGCACACCTCGACAGATTCTGGAGCCAACCGTCTCAGATGCATTTGAGAAACTTGACTTGGATCCCGAAGGGAACATCAAATAAGCTAATGCCTAGAAGGTCTTGGACATAATTGGAGCAATCTGCAGAAAATCGGCTTCCCCTTGTCATCCTTGTCTACCTTTTCTACTCGTTCTTTCTTGTTTCTATCGTTCTTGAGGCCTTGTGAGATGACCTTTCAGGACCCATCGTCACGACCTGACTTCGTGTGCTTTGTAATTTTTGGTGTTGTTTTTCTTGGTTTATTAAACAACGACTCAAATGGAAATGCTATCCTTCCCAAGGTTTCTCAATGGAAATGCTGCAGCCTCAAGGTCATGTGCACAAGTTGGCTCATTTGGATCTAATCTCCGCTATTCAGCGGACTTGAGAAAATCAAGTTGAGATTTGCTTGCCTGTTGCCCTCCTTGCTGTGTGGCTCAGACATGCCATTGTATATAGCCCCATGTTTTCTTTATCCTGGCTCGCTGACAGGCTGCACAGGACGGGTAAAGTATGCTGGCCTGCATTTGCAACTGAAATGTGTTTTCCTTCAGGACGGCAAGATGCCAGAGAATGGAGAGAAACCTTGTTCCTTTGTAGATGGGGCTGAGCTGGCCAAGATTCTTGACAATGCTCAAGAAGCAGTTGAAGTTACCCTGGTTGAAAGACTCCGATTCTTTTTTTTTTCTCCCAAGCCAAGGAATGAAATCCCTGACACGGCCACTACGGTGCTGCTTGGGGAATGCACACATGGCACGCAGGAATTTTATCACTTGCGGGCTGAGCAACTCAGCAAGCATTTGGCATGTCTCAGAATTAGGGTGCCCAAAATTCATAGTTTTCCTGTTTCCTCCTAAGTTCCTAGGAAATTTAACGGTTCCACCAATTTGATATCCTCATATGATTGTGCAGAGTGTAGACACCTGCAAAAACATCATGCAATGCCCGACCTCAGGATCAGCAAATATTTGATGCAGAACAGAGGTTTCAATATCATTCTATGTGAGAGTGACTGGACATTCATGTGGCACGTGAACCAGTATGTGCATCGGCCACTTGGCTTTTCGTTTGGGTTCTGTGAGGTCGAGGTCAAGCGCCTACCCATTGCTGTTGGTGTTACACCGTTGACATGAACAGACTAGGTTGTAGAAGCGATTGATGGGTTTTGTTGGGCCTGACAGGTGGACAAAAGTGTTTTTTTTGGCTACTTTTGGGGGCACTGCTTTGATGGTAAGTGTTGGTGTTCTTAAAAAGGTGGCCAGAGGAGTGTGCACGATGTGTTTGTCCTGGTTGATGGGCTGTGGAGATTGTGTTCGTTGTATTGTGCTGTGGAGTTGCGTCGCGTTTTGATTCTATGGTTTGGCATCTGTTTGCTGCATTTTTTCCCGGAGGTTTTTGTGAGATCACATATTTTTTTTTGAGGTACTGGCTGGGAGGGGTGGGTTGTGGCAACAAGAGGGTGTTGCCTGCTTGCATAGGTTTTATTCTACTAACGGGAACCTAGGCACTAGCTTTCATTCCCTCACTTAATCTCCACTCTCCGGTAGGATTTTCCTAGTTGTAGGATAGCGAGCCACCGCGAGGAAGAAGAGCAACATGTTTCCGGAAGCAACACGGTTCCCTGCCTCTTGGCGCGGATTCTGAGGGTTGGAGTCGGAGTTGGATGGAGTGCTGGATGCTGTAACTGGTGTCCCAGGATTGGATGTGGAAAAATCGACCTTTTTACGAACTGGTGGAGTGGATGAGAAAGCGAGCATCTTCCGATGGACCCTATGTCTTTGGAATGGATTGCTACTGCAAGGAAGAAGCAAAAGAGGAGGTGCTAAACTTTTTCGACTTCTATGACCGTGACAAGCTGGGTAAGGACAGCGCTGAACCGTAAAATCGTCCTTAGTCGCGGAATGTGTAGTAGGGGTCTCTGCCCATACAGGCTTTGGGGCAGCCAGGGCAGCCAAGTTGCAGCTTTTAAGATCCTTTTGGAGGAAAAATCTGGCACTATGGGTTCCTACAGTATGCAGGAAAGATTTGAAGGTTCCAGAGCATTGAGTATTTTGCAACGACTTTCTTCCAAAAAAAAAGGTTTCTCTAGGGTTCCCTTTTAAGAAAAAGTGGCCATGCACAGGCAAGCCAAGTGCCGTGTCACAGGAGTTCCGACAGACACTCTATCCTGTGGAGCAGCCGGACTCGCATCTTGGATGGCAATCGCCGAATCGACGCTGGACCACACCATCATGTCTGGGCATCAATGTAACACATTAAAGAGTAGCCATAGATGGTCTAGGAGAACTTGTTTGTCATTGTTGCAGCTGCAGCTTTTTGAAAAGATTTGGCAGGTAGGAAGCTGGTGCATGTCTTGCAAATTTCTCATTGGGCTCGGTTCAAGTTGAGATAGGGGCAACTCATCAGTCATCAGCCAAAACAAACCAAAAGCTTCTAAATCCCCATCTCATCAAGAAGATCCTGTAGGCCTGACCAATCGATGAAGGTCACCAGTCATCACAGTCTTTTTGCCAAAAATAGCGTCTGTGAGACCCAAGAGCTGTGCCGCCATGGCTCTCGGTCTTACCTTTGCGGCCTTCGGCCTTGGGCCTGGGGCTGCCATCCCCGTCAGCTTAGCCGCGAGCAAAGTGCGTCCAGCTCCATTGCCGACACGTTTTCGTCGGTTGCTGCGACATGTTGTGGAAGATGAGGCAGTGACCACAGCCAATGCAACATTGGAAGACGTTGGACATGAGAAGCAAGATGAACCCTGGACATTTCAACAGCTGATCTCTTTGATTAGCGGCTTTATTGGTTCAATCCTATCACTTAATGCTTATTCGCAGTTTCGAGAAGCAACTAAGCAACGTGAGACCTTGGTCAGCCAATCTAATTCTCGCAAGCTGCCTGGAACCACCTCCAAGGCAGCACGGATTGTTCAGCAATTGGGTGGATCACTTTTGGACGCAGAGGCCGAGTCGCCTTTGTTCTCCTTGGGCCCAGTACCCACTTGTACAGTTGCTTCCAATCTCAGAGGTCCTGATCGACATTTCACCATCATCACTACAGCAGCACTTCCTTGGAGGACAGGAACAGCGGTGAACCCTTTGCTGAGAGCATTGTACCTTGCAAAGAGTGGGAGGCCAGTGATACTCTACATCCCATTTCTGGAAATAGCAGACCAAGGCTATGTTTTTGCAGAAGGCGTCTCTTTTTCTTCACCTGAGGAACAAGAAAAGGTCGTCAGAGAGTGGTGTGAAGAAAGGGCAAAGATGGATTTGAATGCCTTGAACCTTCAATTCCGATGGTACCCTGCCCAGTACACCCTCAAGCTTGGAAGCATCTTCCCTACCGGAGACTGTACGCAGAACTTGCGGCCATCAGACCCTAAGGATGTTTTGATCCTGGAGGAGCCAGAGCATTTGTGTTGGTTCCATTCGGGCCAAAGGTGGCCGAATCTCTTCAGACATGTCATCGGAATCGTGCACACCAACTACTCCGATTATCTCAACATCGACAAGAACTTGCCTATGGAGTTGAAGGAAGGCTCAGTCTTCGCTGCTTCAACACTGGTTTGTAGCGCTTACTGCGACGTGAACGTGAAGTTGTCGGACACCATCATGCCCTTACCCAATGAGGTGACGTGCAATGTTCATGGCGTTCGTTCTGAATTCCTGGCCATTGGTGACAGGACCCTGACAGAAATCCAATACAACTAAGATCCTGCGTTTGAATATGACGAATCAACCAACTCTTGTTTTTCCTTTCCCCATTCTCTCACTGTTTAGTCTTTGGCAGATGTACTAAAGGCTCCAAAGGCGAAGTCAGGCTTTCGAAACATGGTGCAGGAGCCATAAGTCTGCTGAAGGCGCTCCAAAAGCCTACTATCTTGGCAAGGCAGGTGAGAATTTTGTTGTCTTTCGCCAGTTTCACTGCAATAGCAAGGATACAACGGTATAACTCGGTGTACCGGTAATCCACAACTTGTGCCACCTGTGCAAGGCACTTTATCCCAAAGGGTGGAGGGAGTTGCTGGACTTATTGACCATGGCTGGGCCAGAGCTCAGCGATTTGGTGATGGATGGGTTCGGATCAGGCAGGGGTGTGGGGACAGTGCTTTATTGCTACTTCTTGCTACTTTCCCCGGTACAGTTGAGTGTTGCCAGGTCCTGACTACGAAGAGATTCTGGAAGAATCCAAGTCTCTGAACGAGACATCAGCAACCCTGAACATGAATCCTGGCATTGACCATGCAGATACACCTATCCATGGATATGGTGTTCTCATCAATCCGTCTACTAGTGATGTTCTTTGCACTGTGACGGTGGAAGCCCTGGCCATGGGGAAGCACATCGTTTTGGCGCGACACGTCTCCAACCGCTTCTTTGAGCGCTTTAAGGACGCCTCGATTCATTGTATCATGTGGGTCAGCAGAAGCTCCAATCTTTTCGACGTCAAAAACGACAACAATGATGATAATCATGGTAGCACATATTGTACATCCAAATAGATACATAGAATGCATGCATGCATGGATGGATGGATGGATGGATGGATGGATGGATGTGTTAAATTCCAAGCTTCAATTGTGCAAATGTAAACTCACTCAGCTGTATTGTTTTCTCTAGGGCAATTGTTCTACATTGACCCAAGGGCTCTTGTAGCCTTGAGCCAGACATGTCAAGATTGTATGTACACTTGTATGTACACCACAGGTATAACAAACAATGTTGTATATATTTTAACACCGTCCCTCAGATTGTTGGAACAGTATTGTTCAACACTCTGGAGATCAACATTGTTGACATTGAAGAAACTGTAACAGCAATGG
>DF244753.1:0-22500 GCA_000507305.1 Breviolum minutum Mf 1.05b.01 | reverse complement strand
GCTGGGTCAAGGCGGATGACGTGCGACGCGCCATGGATAGGGAATTGAAGAGCATCCACTCTGAAGAGGTGGGAAATGGTGTCGCAATCGAACGCTGGGTGGATGCTTAAAAAATGGATTTTAGGTATCCAGAAATAAAGCAAATTTTCTTGTTGTGGTCTGCCAAAACATGCCAAAACAACAGTTTCCCCTATTTCAAGTCAATATCTTTCTTTTACAGCGATGGCTGGATTTGGGTTGTTGATGTGCAGGAGTTTGGTTTTTAATCTGCTGGCTGGAAGGTCCCTAGCAGAACTCTTTCCAGGGTGGAAAATGGAAAGGATGCGACCGGGAAGTCTGTAGAAACGATGATTGACAGATGGCAACCGAGATCTCCTCCAATAAGAGCGGAGAGTTCAGAGGGTTTGTTCTCTATGGGGAAAAAGTCATCGTGTACAGCAGAGTTTGTGTCAGGGATTGTTTTGAGATACAAGCTGTTGCATAAGTGCAGGTGACAGGTCAAACTGTGTCCCATTTGCATTTGTTGGTTCAGTTTTTGTTTTTTCAAACTTAAGTTAGTTTGAGAGCTTGAAGTTGACAATTAGGGAGAAGGGAGAACTTTGGCACCGCAGCTTGTGTCCAAGTTTCATTAAGTTTCCCTTTTCAGTTTCATTACTATTTTGACGGATGAGACATCTCAGCCTATTTCCCGACAGTTGATGATCGGGCTTCTAAAGCCCAGTTTTTATTGCAATGCAAAACTATGGAATCCGCAATGGTAGGTAGTCACTGGTCACCCAGAGATATAGATTACAAGTAACTATAGTGCCCACCTCCTGTTCACCCAGCTCACCTGAAACGTATTCTTTTTTTTTTGTGATGATGATTGGACTTATCAACTGAGGGTTTGAAGTTCAGGTGATTGGAATCAACTGGGACGTAGGGCGTAGTCTGGTGCATGTTACTGGTGCATCTTGAGTCTTCGCCACTGTTACTTTCAAGATTTCCAGTCACACACGCTGCAAAGAAAAACAGATGGGAGCTGATAAGGAGTGAATCCCTTTGGAAAAAGAAATTTACTCACAATTACTAAACGGTGAATTTTTGGTCCAAGCACACGGTGGCCTTGCAGGCTCGTATGAAGCTGGATATTGATGCAACCAAGCAGAAAATCAAAGACCTGGAGCCACTTGGGCTGCATTTTTCGATGGCACTCATTTACATCCCGAAACCTGCACCACTACCCGGAATAGGATGAAAAATAAGGCATGGACAAGGGACAATAGTGAATGATGCCTTAGTTCATAGCCATAGTTAAGTTCTTCAAGCTTGAATTGGCAACATGGGTCTGTAACGAATAACGAAGGTAAACAAAGGTGGGGTTATATAAACAGCCTGATTTTGTGGCTGGTTATGGAGGAGAGGTGACTCCCGAATCCAGACAAAAGGCTCAGGCCCATACTACTTGAAGAGGTTGGTGACTTGCGCAGCTTGAAACCAACATGGCTGAAAGCCTCGGGTGAAAATGAAAGCCTTGGGAAATGGTGAAGAGCATCCTCCACGAAATGAATGTCGTGAGAGCAACATTTTGACATGGTGGACCTCAATTTTACCAGAAACACTGTACCCGATAGCTGGATGATGAAACCCTTCATGTTCCAATGGGGATTGTTACAGCATTTTTTTTGGGGTGAAACAACACCAATGTGCTCCAGTGCATGATATGGCTTGTGGTAAGCACTCAATTTTTTCTCTTTTGGAGGTTGATGACTCGCTGGTGTTAGCAAGAACTTTTTTTCCTTTGATCCAATTTTGGAGAAGATTTCTAACAAGCATACTTCGAAGGAGGCCTCAAACCACCAGCCAGTTGATCGATTGGGCTCAAATTTATCATCCTTGCTTTCCGCTATACAAGGCATGTTGCCGATGGAAGAACACTTCCACCTTTGCTCCCCGAATTCAGAATACTTCCCACGTATTTCGGCCCATCACCGAGGGCCGAAAAGACCAACGCCACAAAGGTATTTAACAAGGATCAGGAAAGCAGGTTGGGAGTTTAGCTGGGGACCTGGCGGCTCTTGTGGATGGGGATCCCCTAGGATAAAGCACGCGACAGAAAATATCCTGCATGGTGGCATGGTGGTTACTATTTTGTTCTGCCGGAGCATTTGGAGGTTACAATAGTAGAACTCTCACCTTGGCATTCAGGCCGCCACAGGTTGCTGATGTGGGTTCACGAAGCAAGGGGCGGTTTCCACATAGAAGGTATGACCATGATATCATGAAGATACTATAGGTGGTAATCATTTGGAATCTATCATTATCCATTGACACAGGCATTTTTATGAAAAGTTGGAGTTTACACGGCACCTTCCTGCAACCTTTTCATAGGGAAAACGTCATTTTCTCACCCCGTTGTGATGCCAGGGTTTGGGGAAGGGACTTGTCATCCCCGAAGGCTCTTTGAAATTGTGAACGTCGCTCAACGGCTGTTTGGGGTCCCCAGCAAAAAGACGTTGAAACAAATGAGGGGAAGCGCAAAGGCTCCAAACGATATGATTCTGAGGGCCTAAAAGTCTGTTTGGACTCAGCTGCTAGTTGCTGTTGGTGCAGGGTCCGGTCCCACTGATATGAGTGAAGTGGATTTGATCAACAGAGGCTAGACACTGTTGAAACCCATTGAAAACTGACCGAATGAAAGTTGAAAAAATACCACGTGCAAAAGGAGTGTGGTTCCATAGTGTACACATTTTGCACAGAATTGCAGCGGTCAATGCACCCAGGCAGCTTCTCTCCAGATTTCCTGAATCGTCTTATGTTACTCAAAACACCAAGTGCTAGTTGATGCACAATTCATCCCATGAGCATTAGTTGGTATACGGTGGTACTATCCTCATACGAATCTTCCATCTAATCGCCACCAGTGCCTTTTCCACCATCCCAACACACGGTTAATCGGATGATGTAGGGTTCATCAAGTGGTTAGATTTCATTTCCAACCCCGGCACTGCTGGGGGTGAAGGCCAAGTATAGGTTCATTCTCAAAATTTAGGACCATGAAAAATCCCATGAACATATCCAAATGATGGATTTCAGTAGAAAATCAATGAAACTTGAGGTTTTTTTTTGAGTATCAGTCGCAACTAGGTTCATATTTGAATCTACTGGTGTCAAATAGGCCAACACTTCACTGACTTCCTTTCTTTTTCCAGGATTTAGTGTAAATGAGAGTGACTGATGGCAATACCCTTTTGGTCAAGACAAGAAGCTGGAAAATCGACCATGTTTGTGTCATGTCTCCAGAGCCAACCAAAATTACCTTGCCGGATGGTGATCCCCTCAGCGGTTGCGGAAAGGCAAGAGCTGAAAAAACTCATCTCAAATGCCGTGCATTCAGATGATGTAAGGGCTTTGCAGGTGTTGGAGTTGATGGGAACTGGTCAGGGCATGTTGGGTGAAGTTTTACTTGATGCTGGGTAAACTTCAGTGGAGTCTTTGGCCAAAATGCCAAAGGAAGTGACTAAATCACTTGAAGTACTAGCCTCTGATCCAAGATTGAGGAAGCAACATCCTAGTGTTCTGAGAAAGATGAGCATTTTGACTGGTCGCAACATCCCATCTTGATGAGTGAGTCTAGTTACTTGGTAAATATGATCATCATTTTTGAGGTATTGATCCGAGACTATACACCAAAGATTGCGCTCCTCACACGGGGGGAAACGAATCCCGACAACCGAAGCAGTGACATCACAAACCTCACAACTCGGCTGATAGTGTGCAGTTGCGTGGAGCTGGGTGAAACTTTTTTGAAGCAAATCCTCCAGCTGGCGCGGAAGCAAATCCTCCCAATCTGTTGGGTTCCCACAATTCGCAAGTTTGAGGCGAAATTTTTGTGGGGTCGACATCTCAGTTGTTTCAAGGGCTTTTCATCCATTCATCAAGCACCAACTTGCAGGAGGAACTAGATCCCTTGCAAAAGGTCTATAAGGAGCTCACGGCGCTTCAAGGGTGAATGGTCTGGGTTGGTAGATTCTGGTAGGTGGTGTGTACGGCAGGATGTCATGGTTTGTATCAAATGATATGTATTGCGTTCTAGTGGCTTATAATTTGATAGGGTATACAGTATAGACCTGCCACCTGCTACCAAAAGCAGAAACATGCTGTTTTTTGTTGATTCCACAATTGTTACTGCCTGATCCTATCACTTCAGGAAGGATCAAGTCCAGGTTTTTAGATAAATCATGCCCGCCAAAAAGCAATTTCGGGGAAATAGATATACTGGTAGTTCAACACCTATCTTTGCAGCCTTGTTGAAGAGGTAAACAAGACTGTGTTTTTGAGTCTCCCGCCAGCTCACAACATCAGTGTCCTGTGACCCTTGAGGACATCACTAAAGATTTCAGCGACAATCAGCTGCAGCAAGCTTTTCATGTAGCACCTTGAAGCAGTATTGGAAGGTTGGGAAGAGCATTAGAAGGTCGTGGTGAGGTGGTGAGGTTATTTATTTTATACATGGATGTAAATGATAGGAGATGTTGCCAATTTAGGTTAGATTTACTGTATCACCAATGGAATGATTGGAATTTCTACTTTGAAATTGTCATTGAACTGGGCGGCTAGACGCGGCAGACACCTCACGTGGAACCAACCAGATAAATAAGATGAAAGCATATCAGTATATCGAAATGAATTTGTGGAACACTTGCTCCTAATTCTGGGTGATAAATGACTCATGACAAAATTGGTTCCTATCCCAAAATCTCCATATGTAGGAGATTTATATCAGGGAGAGAGATGTAGCAAGATAAACCATCACGTTTAAACTCCACTGAACCACTGGTTAATAGTACCAGGGACCTGTGGCGAGTTCAAGCACCCCTGGACTCTTCTAGAATTCGCATCGCAAGTCATCTCCAAGGTGCATCTGAAGCAGCAAATCGAAGCAGTGAAAGAAAACATCTCCAAGGAACACCTGGAAAGATCCTTGGCTGCTTCAGGATCGCTTGGATCACCAGGATCAGGGCCCTGGAAAGAGTGGAAGTTTTTGTATGAGGGTTGAAAATCGGTGAAACACACACAGATATATGTATATATATATATACACATATACATATACTTTCCCATGTATGTACATATAAATACATTTGTAGATGGAGGCTCATGTTGAAAAAACATGTTCTTAAACACCAATAATCTGCCATGAGGTAAGGTCACCTGGTCTGGCTTTTTGCGTTTCTGTGATGGTCAATTGACTCGAGAGGTTTTGCAGGGAATGGTCACACCCCCCATTGGAGAGTGGCTATATGCATGCACAGGAAATTTCAAGCAAGGATTCTGCGCACAAGGGTGGGATGGCAATTTTCTAGAATGATTCAGAGAGTTTGTGGGATGATTCGGCTGGGTGGGTTGGGTCGCCGCCTAGGTGCGGTCTGTATGGGCCGAAGGTTTCTTGTGTGAGGCCTTTGCGCCACTAGCTCTAAGGTAGAGAAATTATGGGTAGCACAACCAGGCTGAGAGATGGTGCAACTTCCACAAGGTATCAATGAAGGGCCTTGCGATAATATGCCAATAAGGGTCTCTTCTAAACCAATCTGCATGTGGTCATGGTCCAATGATTCCGTCGGGCTCAGATGAATTGAAGAGCAGAACTCAGATGGCAGAGTGTCTTGGCCATGAATCATTTGGAGCTGAGGTTGCCAGGAAACCAACACGCCCTGGAAAGTGTACCATGAAGGTAAATATATTCCCTGAGTAAACATGAGAGATTTGTCCATCTAGATGTTCTTTCGGGGCTGACAGCTAGTGGTGTTTGATGCTCAAATTTATGGGTCCAACATTCTACTGTTTTTTTTAGTACATTGACTCATGAAGCTTCCAGTGAGCAGTATTTTTTCTTTGCTACATTGTCCAAAATTGAATTTGGAGACAAATTCAAGGTGTAAGGGGGAGGGAAATCAACCCGCTCTTGTATGATCAGTTGAACGACCTAGGAACCGGAGTTCTAGGTTCGAACCCCCAATGATTTGCTTGCAACTTCTGACCAAATTTTTGCTGAGGTAATGCAATCAATAAACACATGTGTGGACAGATTTAGTCTCAAGAGATGATACACCAGACATCCTTTGCCAGAATGCCTAGACCATGACCGGCCGTATTTTTTTACAGCCCTCAATTATAATATGGCTGGTTTTTCAAAGCCTTTAATCATGATGAGGGACATATATACATATCTACGTTTTTCTATTTGTACACATCATATATTTGCATATGTATGTATATATATGTATATCTATATATCAATGTATACACGTTTATGTCTACCGGATGAACCAAGTTGCTTGGAAGCTGGGCACAAGGTCCAGGTACAACGCCTTGAAAAGACAGCTGGAAAGTCTCAAAAAGGCGTGTGGCTGGGGATGTGGTGAGGGGACCCAGAAGTTGGCACAAACAAATTATGTTGTAGACTAGGACCGAGCAGTAGAGATTGTAGGCATATATGGGCATCAAGAAATTTGCACAAGAGATATATCTTTCTTTTTGCTGAAAAGGTACCCTTTTCAATTGACATCTCGTATTTTCAATCCTCATTTCTTTGCAGATGTTGGATATTTTTCTGTGCGGCAGGAGATTGACATGGGCGCTGTGGAACAGCAGATCATGGGCGTTTGGTACAAGTCACTGCGAGACCTGCCCGATATGGCGGATTTGTCGGGAAGCCCCAGGGTGTAGTGGACATGGAAGGTCCTTTTTGTGTGTCTTATTCCAGGTTGAAAGTCTATGATTCTCTGCAAGGGTAGCTCGCGTTTTTCCAAAGTTATGCAAGAGGATGAATACACCAAGACAAGTCCACTATGGTTACCATTGCAAAACAAAATCGACTGAAGCACTGAAGTGGCATATCTTCAGGCTTTTCTATATATTAATTTTCAAGTCTTTCTTGTTGACTTGAATCAAGATGCTAAAACTGCAGCGACCCCTGCTTGGCTCAGACATTGGCCAGGTCTGATCTTGATCTTGGATCGACCATTTCTGGTAGAACCATGATGTCAGATCAGTTTGTCGAGAGATTGAAATCAATCCACAGATCTAGCAGTATATATCGAGGATGACATTCACGAAGCTCCATAGAAAGCATGAAGCGCTGTGAATGTTTTACTTCAGTGTGTTTCCGAGAATGCTGTACCCCTTTGAAACAATTCTCTTTTGAAGGGACCCCTGCTCCAGCACAATCCAGATTGTAACACTTCAACTTGCTCATCAACTAGGTGCTGCTCCACTTGTCTATAAGTGGAGCGACACACCCCCAAGCAAGTTTTCCAAGAATGATCCTGGACAAAAAGTGTCACTTGCAATTCACACGCGGAAAGTTGCCAACATGATGCGCTGGGTGTGAACCTTGGGGATGCCATGTCGATCCAGCTACGGGTGGTGAATCTGGGTGGTCGCTTGTTGTGGGGCCCTGTGACCTTACCAACGTCGTGACATGGCAAAAAAAAGTCCCCAGGAAAACTCTTTGGGACGACTATCCAAGCTCAAAACATGAAAAAGCTACCTGACCTAGTAGAAATGGCGATTTATTCCAGGGATTGGGTCATAAACTTCACAGTTGATGATGATGAAGTGGCTTCAAGGAACACTGTGTTTGAATGAAATTCTACACATGAAAATTGATGGTGTAAAAACTCACAAGTCTCCACTTCTTTCTATGGAGTCCATTTTGAAAAATGCTTTGGACACAGACATCGTTTCCTTGACAAGGCTAAGCACCTAGGATGCATGAAAGCCTCTTAGTGATGGCATAACGTTGAACCACCAAACCTTAAACTGGTGCTTGCCCTTTAAAGCCATCAACAGCTACTATATTTGTATGGAATGACTTCCAAAATGATTCTGTTCTTGTGACAGAAGCTGAAGCTTCAGAATTCCAGGTGTCAGAACTAGGGAATTCATGGGAATCCGAAGAATCGATTCGCAGCGCTGAGAACCCATAGATACCTAAAAATTGAGTATTACCTTTAGGTCCTGAAAACTCGAGGACTTCGGACTTCAGCTAGAGGTGTTTTTTGTTTTGCAAAACTGACCCAACCTCCAAGCTTGGTTGCCCAATGTCCAAGCTTGGTTGCCTTTCGCGATTTCCACCTTTCAAGGCTTTCCTGTGATGAGCTTCGACGTCGTGTGGCAGAAGCTTTGGATATCTTCATGTTTCGTGTGGCTTTGGCCAAAGGTGAAACACACTTGGAAGGTGGTGCTTCCTTGGCCAGCAAAGGATTGACAGCTGGTGATTTTGATATTCAACTGGTCCTGGGTGGAGTGGGTTGAGTGGGAAAACATGGCCTTCGAGGAAGTTGAGCACCCAAATTGTGAAGGGTCATTTCCAACTGACAATCAGATGTGAGACTGGGAAAAAGTGAGCTGTTGCTACGTGGCGACTTCTAAGTGCAGAAAACAGATTTATCCTCATGGCAGCATCTCCTTGGACTTTCTTGACGCCAAACAAGAGAAGCGAAGAGACCCTCAGATGGTCGGACCACGCTGTCCGCATTGGAACGCTTCGTTGGTGACTGGTGGCAGCAGTCGAAGTTGCTTTGCCAAACTTGGTGCATAATGAGTTGGGCAGCTTCGACAATGCGTGGGAAAATGGGAGCTGAGCATATAGGATTCGGGTCTGTGAGGATATCTTATATCTTTCTTTTTTTGGGTGGACATCATGCTCTTTCGATGGGATCTTTTTGAACGTGTGAATCAATGACTGATCAGAAGCTACCAAGCCAAAAGGGGGGCATCTCATAGGATCAGCCGCCACCAAACATGCCTTTGTTTTTCAGGCAGCTGAGGGGATTGGTCTTTTGCGTGTTTGTAGCTTGCAACTTTTTTTGGCCAAGGCGCAACGCCTCCTCCTCCACGGCGGAGGTGCGGAGATGACGTTGCTGGCGTTTGCAGCATAGATTCTTGTGTTGGAAGTCATGATGTACGGAACTCCAGAAAAATGAGGGAGAAGGGTGCTTCATGAAAACCTCAATGATAGATTTGAGACCTTTTTTCGTTTGGAATTTTCACTTCCGGAAGATTGCCTTCCTTTCACCAACAGCTTCATTTGGGTTGAGAAACCATCAGCTAGAATTTCAATTTTACACATGCCAAATTGGGAAGGGGACGGAACAGCGGGGCCAGGTGACGCCAAATTGGGAGAACCCGGCCTTCAAGAAGGGCAGCTGAGTCAAAAAAGTGGGCAGCGATGGTAAATGCTGGGTGTTCCAGCGAAATTCTACCCTTTGGTAAAACTAAGAAGGGAAGGAAAGTCCACCGTTTCCAGTATGAAATGTATCTGAATTCATGCTAGATTTTTCCAGTCTGCTGTTAAAGTACCTGAGGCTAAATCTTTTTGTGACAAAGACAACTTGGGAAGAGGATAACTTCGGTAACTTTTTGCTCAGTGACTGGTGTATTACGAGCTGAAGAGTTATGCATAGATGTTTTGCAATTATGTGAGCTTTCTAAGTAAGAGTCCAGTTCTGTCAAGCCGGCTGGTGTTGTATCCATTTGTATGATTTCCATTTTATCATTTGGGAATGCCAGTTGTCGTCTCATGGACTAGTTTCTTGGACTTGTATCAATTCAGTGTCAGAGGTTTCCCAGGGTTTACTGGCAATTTGACATACAGTAGCAAGAGTAATAGCTGGAAAGTCCTCAATTTCTTGAATACCAGAAATGCAGTGGAATTTTAAAGAATTACGATGCTAGTTTACCAGAAATCAAGTGGAAACACAAAAAAAGCTTCAGCATTTCGGATCTTTGCCCTGCAATTGGCTCCAGCTTCAGAGTACAACTGGCCATATGTGCCCATTTGCCTGGGGGCGGTGCCCCGTTGCATTCCCTGATGGTGTTCAAAAAATGAGATATGTATTTTGATGACATGTTGCCATCCTAAAGGCTCACAGGCAAAATATTGTCCATGACAATGACAAGCAATGGTTGACATTATTTTTCAAGGTCTAACAAAGTGTTTGTACTTTGAGGAGTCACCCTTACGAGGGACCCACCCTTTTCTTCGGGGTAACCTCAGGACTGCAGTATACAGAACGAAGGCCCAAGAGGGTCAAAACGCTACCTCAAAGTTTTTTAAAATTTCCAAAAGCTATGGTCATTTTTGCCTTTGAACTTGAGCTCGCCCAACCTTTGAAAAGATTCCTCCAAAACTAATAATCCAAGCTGTCCTGAGAGTTAAGTTTGTCTAGGATCCAAAGATGATCCGCACTAGCGCTCTGGCCGAATCCAGATTGCCACTGCCATGGCATGCATCATCAGGCAGTGGGGGGGAGTGGGCTGAGCAAATGGAGGCACACAATGTTGCGATGTCAGGTGATCAGACAGCCCGTTTTTCCGCTGACAACTCGCTGGATAAAAAGCCAGCTCTCCAACTTTGGGGTAATTTAAACAGGAATTATAGGACTTTTTTAAACCCTTAATTCCAGTACTTTCCAGTGTTTGCAAAAGATTCCGCCATAGAGAAGTCGCAAGAAAACATCTTCAACCGATTTCCTGGAGATAATGGGAGTTGAGGTCCTGAACCACTCCTATCAAGCTTGAGATCGTTAAGTTAAAGCACTGAGTTTTTAATTCACCAACTTGTCAGTGATCCTTTGCAAGAACTGACTATCTAGTGGGGATTCTAATTCTAACCATCCAAATTGGGGAAATCGGAAAATCCCTGAAGAATGATCAAAACACTGGTGTCAGAGAGTGGATGTGCCTAGCCCACTGGCATGAAACTTTGTCTTTCAATCTATTGGTAGTAATAGGTGCGAGAAGTGCAAGCCTTATAAATGTTGCTTCAGGCTTACGTGGAGCTTCGGGCTGTAGTTTCTCATCTGTTTTCCTTGTTGCTTGTTGAGTTTGAGCTGGGAAGCTGCCGCTTTTTGCCCCCCCAAAATTGGCATCGTTCCGGAAGTACGTGCAGATTCTCGACCCAATGCCCCCCAATTCGATTCCACAGGGCTGCCTTCAAGAAGGGCCAGGAGCCAAAGCTGAGGGAAGAACCGTTCCTCATTCAAACTCACCAAGCGTAAATCACCAAGTAACTGGTTGATTCCCAGATTGAAAAGAAAGATGATGCTAAGTTAAGTGCAGTTTTAGTCAGCCTACCTACTTTTGAGTTGATTTGCGTGTGTACCAACATTGGGGGACCCTCAAAATCTTCTGCAATAGAAATGGGTACGTAACCTTCCGAAAGAATCAGCAAAGGTATTCCTTGGTGCCTCGAACTTAAACCCAGGAATGGTGAATTCCAGGATTGGAAATGCTGGAAGAAATCCACGTAAAACGGGAGTCAAGAACAGTGGATTGATTTATGTAAATGGATGAAATCCTATACCCGCTATTTTAGGGGACTATAAAAAACACCCCTTATAGAAATGCCGTCACGAACCAATCAGCATTTGATGGGATGGGACATTTGTGTTGCTGAATCAAATTTCCCAGAAGATGGCGGGGTTTCGGTCCTGGATTTGGGGGGTTTCCCACTACCTAGCCGGGTTTTGTCTCTCCTGGTGGGTGCGTCATACTTCCTCAGCTTGTGGATTCGTTGACCAGTCAATTGCTAGGGAGCTAACTTTGATGTTTGACTACAGTACCCATCTTGATGCCAGATGAATCACAGACAACCGGGTTCTGTCAGCCAAAGAATGACGCCACCGTGGTTGACGGTGATATTATATTAGGGGAATCCGGCCAAACATGATCTGACATTTTTGCTGAGATATGAAATGATGCACCCATACACGTGCATGTATTCATGTATGCATGCATATACGCATGAATGGATATGCATGCATGATATCAATATAACATATGCCCGTAGCCCCGAGTTTCCCAGGTGCAATTTCATTGTATCATCATCCCTCATCGAGGTTATCAATCTTTACCCGCTATTATGCTTCACATCGAACAACAGTTAAGAGCCCATCATTGCCGCTGTTTTTGTCAGGAGAAATGATTTGACCTGCCATGGTCGTCACTGGGCGATTTCTTATGTGGCTGGAAGCTATGCAGCTGCGAAGGCGTGGCCCCGGGCTATGGCTGCGGGTAGAGAAGTGAAGTTGAGAATTCACGTGGTCCTCCTTCCTTTGGGGTGTTCCTCCACCGAATGGACCAACTGTTACCAGGAGATTATTTGGAGGATGCAGAAGGAACATTATATAAATGATGAGGGAACACAAACCATGTCTAGATTTGCTGTGGGCTGTAGATAGCTGAAATCCTTCGGATAAATGAAATCCATGTGATAAACTATCAACCTGAACTGTTGCTCCCGGATTTCAGCAACCAGTATGTACAAGGCTTTCACATTTCGCTTGGCAGAACTGTTTACTGACCTTGAGAAGACAACTGAGGTTGGGTACCAGGGCCGAAAGACAGCACAAGTACGGGAGTGTTTTGTTGCCTTGGTTGGAATTAACTGCCGAAAAGCATCCACTCCTACCTTTAAGTTTGATTTCAGCGCACGCTTGTAACTGGCTAGAAGCCCCGAAGTAACGTGGGAATCACACTGAAATGACCCGACATTCTTGTTGCCGTAGGCGCTGAGCCGCGGCTCTTGCCTCGTTGTGCGGGCGGAGCAGGGCACTTTGGAGAAGGTGCAGCTTCATTCTCCCTTGAGCTTTGAGGGAAGGGCCTATTAGAGCAAGATAAGATTGGGTTAAGTCAGGTGGGTGAAGTATTGAAATTTCACCAAGTTTTTAAGGTTCAAACCCGTGATTTTAGGGCAGAAATAGGCAGTTATTCATATATCATGTTAGTTTCCCAGTGTGTCTTCACTGTTGGCTGCGGACACTGGTGAGGAGTTGTCGCGCCTCGGGGTGGTGAGCCGTAGGCATGGAATCTTGAAGGGTTTTGTCATTCTGACCAAAACATTTGGTCCTAACATGAGGTTGGGTACTTGTATTTAAAGGTACCTCAAACATGATATGAAAGCATTCTTTTGTAATTTTGCAGATGTTGATATTTTTTTTGAAGAAAACACTTGCTCACCATTTTCTGTGGTCCGGAATCAAAGAGCACCAAAGCTCCCCTGAATCAGAGGATTTACCTTGAGTCTTTCTTGAGGGTTTGGCTTAGATTCCAAATGACAATGGGATGGATAGCTGGAAGATTTTATAATCACGTTGCCTTGCGACCATGATGGTGTGAGGTGTTAGGACTTTTTGATGGAATGTTTCAAAGTTGTCATCTCACCTTCGCAGATGTTTTCTTTGGAAAGTGTGGGGAATTCCAAACGGCTGTGTGCCAAACAATCTGTGGATTTGCTACAATCAATGATTTCCAGGTGACTTGGGGAGTGTGTAATTTTGAGACATGCAGACATACCCAAATCAAGTTTGAAGTTCAAAAATTCCACTTGAGCTTCGCAACTTGTTGTCTTCCAATTGGGAATCAGCCAATGGATGCCAATGGTGAATCGGCAATCATCACACCATCCATGACACTCCCCAAAGCCAACATGGCTGAAACTGAGAGCGGAAACCCTGTGAACACTAATGTTGATCTAATGTTGACAAAAGAAAATTGTACCATATTCACCCTGCCATAGGGTACGATTCTGAAATTGTCCAGTTCAGTTGCAAACTGGAGACTGGAACCACCACTGGCTAAGGGAAATGGCTAAGAAACACGGTGGTTGCAGGCAATTGAAAAGCATCATCCGGTCTGGTCGCGTTACGGTGGATAGCCAGGTGGGGGTGT
Source organism: Breviolum minutum Mf 1.05b.01 (assembly GCA_000507305.1). Lineage (NCBI taxonomy): Eukaryota > Dinophyceae > Suessiales > Symbiodiniaceae > Breviolum > Breviolum minutum. The sequence goes on along the minus strand of DF244753.1, from coordinate 8,784 downwards.
GTTTGGGACCAGTTTTTTGAGGGCCGGAGATGCGTCACTGTAGATTACAATAGGTACGAGCTTGTGCAATTTGATTTGATTTGGTTTGACTTCCTTTGGTTTGTGAGTTAGCATCCTTGCGTCCTTTTGTGATTTCAGGGATTTGAACTCTTGACAATGGGAATTCCCCAATTGGAGGTCACATTTTCGCCCCCCCCAAAAAGGTATTCCCAAAGGTTCCAGTGAATTCAATGGACTTTGGACATGTTTCCACTGCCATCCGCCACAAGAAATCGCAAAAGGTGGTTCGAAATGCCAAGGAGAAGGCGGTGCTAAGAAGGGGGGTGATAGGGAGGATATGGAGACCATTAATTTCATGCTCAGTTTATCTAATTCGAAACCAGTGGATTGGGTGGACACTCCTCCAAGCTGTTATGGCCGATCTCAGACTTCCTCTTTCGAAAGAATGAGAGTTTGCACGTGGATGCTGAGATGTCCCAGCAGAATTTATCACATGGATTCAATCCGTTACCCACCGGGACAACTACCGGCTGCAACCTTAAAATGGTCTTTTCAAAAGAAAAAGCAAGCTCCTCTACATCCATTTGTGGATTCCATGTTGGTTTTCAGGGGTGTTGTAACTGAGGTGATAGCGAAAGTACTTTACATACAAGTAGCTTACTAACGATGAAGCACCTCAAGGTGCGTTTTCATGCGGAACAAGTCAAACCTGTGGTCAACCAATGGTGATTCTAATTTACAACAATACAATGATGCACCTAGGGACATTTCAGGCGTAAAGTAAGATAAGGGTGCAACAACCCAAAGTTCCAGTGGACCTCTGAGAATTCCCTCCTCATTTCACTGAGGAGTCCGGCGAGTAAGAAAGTTGACGAAGACAAAATACAACGTGATAACCTTCCCTCCCGTGGCCATGATGTTAGTCAGATAAGATAAGACTCTGTTTGTGATTAGTACTTGGGTTCCTGGCATCCACTGGCATCATGGTCTGCATTGAGCTGCACAGGTGGCAAGCACTGCAACGCTGGCCATTGATAGCATTACCTTGCACCGGGTGAGCCCAGCAGAATGTGGCATGGTAGTGAAATTCCAAAATAAAACCACCTTCAACCCCTTAATCATTGGTTGAATGCACCAGAAGTTCTAGTGAAGTTCTTGTGAAGGGGTAGGTAAATGGGATATCCTGTTGTTGTACCCTTTTTACCAGCAGAATCTACCCTTGAGATGAGTGGGTGATGGCTGAGCAATCTGTATTGCCCAAGGGTCCCCTTCTTGTATCCAGTTGGGTAAACCATGAATTAACTCAGTGCTAACCTCACCCCAAAATGGACTTGATGATTTGAATATCATCCAGGAAACATTCAGTATTGCTACTCAGACTTAGATTGTAAGATTTTCCTCAGCAAATACCATGAATTAATATCATTCACACGGATCCATCCGTTTTAGACCACCCTTTTTACCTGCCTTTTCCTATGATCCTGAGATTTTTGAGGATCCACCGAGTCTGTTGAAATTCCACAAGCCCTTCGATGTGATCAGTTCGATGTACGAAAAGAATCGCAAGGTGCGAAGCTAAGGATACCAGAGTGACCTAAAAATTGATAACGACCATCATAGACCATCATAGATCCGAAAGTGATGCTTTTGGAAGAGGACTGTTGACCTGTAAATGCTAGGCATTTAAAGGTGTTGGTTGGGTGAGAAAAACACGACCAGTTTTTGATTCACTCTTCTGTCTTCGGCTGACATTTTCTGCATGGGGAACGTGTGGCCGAAAGTTTAGCTAGATGAGTTGCAGACGACCCACTTCGGAGCAACGCAACCTTTACTTTTGGATCCCAATATGAAAGAACCTTTGGACAGGCTCCATCTATCTTTTGACCCTACAAACAGGGTTCCCAAGTGGGAGCATCTAAGAAGAACTGCATGCAAACTGAGATGATGTTTTTATTAGTGGATGATGTTGTATTTGCATTGTGAGTTGCACCAGAAGAATCTTCCAGCCAGAATGGTACCCTATGGTAAACCATGGCTAGCTTAAGAGTCATCCCCTTCACAAGAAATACATCATCTGCGGAAAAGCTGCTCCAACAACATGTATACTGGTGCTTCACCAGTTGAACTCATTGCGGAGTGTTGGCTTCATATGGCCACAAGTCTCGGATTTCTGGAGTTATTGCTGGTCTGGAGATATCATTTCCAATGATATCCAGTAGAAGAATAGGAAGTGACCCAATCTAGAAACGCTGCTTAGGGGGATATCCTGGAAACGAGACAAACTGCTACCAAAATGGGACCCCTCACACACATGGAGCTTCACGTTCATCCTGGGTTTTGCTAGTTTTCTTGTGATGCTATGCGCCGTATGCGCTAAGAGGGCATGTTTCTCAGTGTGTGATTCCAGTCCCGAACATCCACATTGATTATCACAAGAACGTAGATTCTGGATGAATCATGATGACAGCTCTTCAAATGTTGGTTGAGTAGGGGAACTATCCCCGAATAGCCTTCTTTCAGGAAAAGGTTGTCAAATGCTATTCCATTCATCTACTTAGAATCTTAAACCAATAGTTGCATGCTTAATTCGGCTGGTTGGTGGTTGAGCATATTCTAGGCAGATGAGGTCGTGATAGTCCCCCAAGACCAGGACTTGACAGATGCTCTGCCGGGGCAGCGCGCCCCCTGGGACGATGAGGCTGTATCTTGGCGTGCAACGAGGTGAAGAGGTTGAAGGTCAAATCGACCCACAAAAGCGTGAAAAATTCAACTACCACCCTAAAATCATACCCCCATGATGAAAGCTGGGGTTAAGTCCAGTGATCTTCTGGCTGACTTCACTAAACATGTGGTGTTTCGGCAGGGAAGTCCTCTGTAAATGGCATTGTGGGTCGGTGAACGTTGTTACCCCGCCCCGCGAGCACTCTGATTCATCTACTTTTTCCTTTATCTGTGCTTTTTTTATAGTCATAGATTGTCCTGGTTTTCTGGTTTTCCCCCTTCACCCCAATCAATACAATGGTCCTCCCTTGGACTCTTGCGAACATTTCGGCACACACAACAGGATTCCATCCGCCGAGGTGGAAGAAGCACGAATTTCTTTGGGCGGCCGTGTGACTGTGTATGGACTCCTGGAATGGCGGCATGAAATCCAACATGGTAAGGATCTGAGGTTCCTCATAATTCAAATGGTTGAAACTGATTGAACTTGTAAAATTGTTGGAAGACTAAACATGACCAAATTGGTGGTCTCAAAGTCTGCCAGCGTTTTTTCAGCCATTTTTGCAGTTGCAAATCTGATGATTTTTGGATCTCCAAGATGTTGATTTTATTGAATTCGTTGTACCCCACACAGGTGAGCAACCAAAAGGAAGTTGCGTGACATAGGGAAACCCACTGTAAACTTCACTTCTAGGAATCACCCTTCGGTCATTAGTGGGATGAAGAGACGTTTAGATTTTGTACGTATATCAAGAACTTTTCATTTTTGATGGGAGTCTTTTCGAATTGGACTGTTTGGTACACACTATAGACAAATCTATGTCTACCCACACATGCATATGAATCATCCTTGTCAGTAGCTGCTCTCCGGCGGCCGGTGAGGAAAGAGGTGAAAGAGACATTGGCCAACGAAGGTCTACAGTAGGGACGCTCATCTCTTGACATGCGCAAAAACTAACAAAGAAAGGCTTCAAGTTTTTGAAGTACCAAAAGTCTCAAGAAAGTCTTGTAACCGGAAAAGCTGGAGAAAAGTGGAAGATTTCAATGTAGCTTTGTTAGTTTCCAGGAGGGTACACTCCATATTCTGTCGTTGATCGCTAGAGACAAATCATGATGCTGACTGACGCGTATGAATTTGGCGAATCTGCAGGGTTTATTCCCCATTGTTTTCCATACCTGGCACCATGGCTGTTCTCACCACTTGGTATTCACAGGTGGTGGATACGGGGTTCGAGACCTTTCCCCCAAAAGTCACCACAGTAGATCCGTTGAAAATTGAGGTTTGGGAAGGATTTTTTACAAATGATACATGAAACCTTGTGACTTATGACATGGCATCAACGCTTGGACTAAAGTGGGGGGCTCTACAAAGTTATCAAATGTCATCATTGATGCCGTTGTTCAACAAGGCCATGGATTGCCGTGGGCCAGTGCCCAGGGGTGTCATGTGGAAACTCGATTTGAGGTAAGAAGGGCAGAAAAAAACATTCCAAGACTTGGGTAAAATCAAAAGAAAAAATGTTGATACCGTATATCATACAAGCATTTCATCTCTCTCCCTCTCTCTCTTTATATACATTAATGTGATGTACGGTACATGATTAATATGAGATTGGATACATGATACATGATGTATGATTTATGTTGTGTGATATTTGATATATGATGTAAAGCATATATGTGATATTTGTGACATATGTGGTATACGTTATATATCATCAAACAAGATTTTTGTATCATAATTATTTCTCTCTCTCTCTCTCTCTCTCGCTCTCTATCTATATATCGTTAAAATCGCCGGACCATGCGGCCTTTTTTGGATAGAGACGGGGCCACGCATCTCAGAGACATGTAAACATCAACAACCCAGCAGTATACTCATGAAAAAACTGACACTAAGGGGGTCTTGCAAAAAGTGACAACTTGAATCTGTTGTTCAAACCGTCTCTGGAACCCGCTTTATTACTTGTAGCTGGGGTATTCCAGTGAATTATCTCAAAAGATCTCACTTTCCAATGAGACAGCCAAGTAACGATGGAGTTTCACCGCAGAACCATCCAAGACTCTGAAACAGGATGGCTGTAGGTGGCATATCTTGGGAGGATCATGCTCTTCCCCATGCAGGTACCATCCGGTGGGGCGTCTAGATCGCGACACCACAGGCCACGGATCATTTACCTGAAAAGTGGGGGTTGCGAACGGCTCCCATCCCTTGGTATATAGATAATATGGTGCAAGTATATACATATATTATATGTACCGACAACAAAAAGGAAGAATAGAAAAGAAAAGAACGATAGGTAGATGGATGGATAGATAGATAGATAGACTTGCTAGATAGATAGATGCTTGCGAGAGGCACAATTATGTATACGTATACAAAGACGCAAAGGTGCCTTACTTAGCTACCTCTTGGGGATTAGTTATACTTTCAGCCGCGTACAACTTGTAAAACTTCTGATCCGCACCACTGACGAGTTGTTGACTTCGGTTTGCAAAGGTAGAACTGTTGATGAAATCCGTCAAACAACCTGGGCTGTATAAAGCCCTTTAAATTGGGAGAGAAATCACCAACCTTCGCGGATGCGGTAAGACATACTTCCATCCACAGTAGTAGAGAGTTGGTGAAGAACATTCCCCTGTTGGGCACAAGTGTTTGAAACTTATGACCATGAACAAATTGTTTGATCAACTCCATGTGGCTACACGACTGCTGTTTGTGGCTATTACTATGCTCAGTGCATATACCCTACAAATTCAGCTACATTGATTCTGTTGCTACAGTACGTGTCTAAAGGTCAAACCCGCTGTATGATGGGAAGCCATAACCCAACCATCTGTTCGGGTAGCTTGACTCGTTGGCTCCTCATCTACAATCTACAACTGATTTCCACCACCTGAATGTGGTTCGTTGTATCACTGCCCATAAGTTTACCTGGAAATCACTATAGCCTGAAGCCAGCTGGTTTTTCTTGTCCCTCAAAATAGCCTACAACTTGATGAAGGTGAATAGTGAAAAGAATCAGCCAGATGCCATATCAAGTGTTTGAACAAAGACAGGACAGAGAAAGACGACCATTAAATTTTCTAAGCTGCTTCAGGTAGTTTGCCATTGAACATCAGTGAATTGCACCCTCTCATGGCCAACCTCAACCACTAGATGTTGCTTTCGGAAATCCTCCAAATTGACCCAACTTTCAAGTTGCTGAGGGACGGGACCGCAAATGGTACACAAAGGAAATGAAGGTCCCTCTGGCTACTCCAGAACGGACAGATCAAATACAGATATCCATGAAAGAGGCGTTGTTTTCTCATAATGATCATAATGGTCAGTAATTATCGACAATACTTAGTCAAACCAGACCCCTATTCCTTTTTTTAGTCCTCTCACGATGAAACTTTCAAGCCCCGTTTTCATGTTATCGCTGAGACTTTATGTTCCCGTTGAATTTCGAGATCATATCGAGCTGTTTTGAGATCTTTCCCTACCTGAATCCTTAGGAATCCAGCTGGCTCGGGGGAACAAGGCTGTTCCTTCCATTGTGAAATAGATTTTGCTTTGGTATACAGTCCCCGAAATTCACGTAGGCCCTGAAAAGGGATTGGAGGAGTTCACCAAGCACTTTTTGGGTCACGTTCAAATACATAGGATTTTCCAACCAATGAGACGAGTGACGAGGGCACCAGATAGATTGAAGCGGCCAAAATTCTGAGCCGAAGCATCCCAGGAACGGGTCCTATGTTTGTTCAATGGAAACCCACTTATACCCACCTACAACTGGGGTTGAAGGGCTTGGGCTTGGGAATCATTCACCACCCTAGGAGGTTTGGGACTCGGGAAACGGTGGAGATTTTTTCCACCTCTGATGCAGATATTGCACATGTTTGTTTTTCAAAATTGTTTGGAAAGTTTTCTCAGCCAGTTCAAGCATTCAAGTAATGGGCTGAAACAAGTTGTTCAACAAGTGGAGGATTTCTTCAAAGAGTCGTTTCCCAGAACTCTCGCAAAAGAAGGCCTGAGCAGATTTGGTCTCATGCCCTGAAACTGGGAGACTACAGATCCGGACCAGCAGAACAAATACAGGAAAGCATCGCTAAGTGACAAATTTGTTTGAGTGCATTGCTGTAACTCCTATGATCAGACATTCCATCTCCAAGTGTGAAGAGCGATGGTATCAGGCGTGCAAGAATCTTAAGGCATTCGGGCCACGCTGCAGAATTGGTGAGGCTTCAGTGATTTCACCAGACGGGTGTGTAACGGCCTGCGGTGATGTTGATGTCAGGCTTGCTCCTTTTCAGCCGTGATGGCGTGCTTGGGGGCTTGGATCAAACCACACTGGGCCGGTGGACTTGGGCTGTAAAGAAGCAAATCACCCATGAGTAACATTGCCGTGCACTCATTTGTTTGATGCAACAACTTGGCAGATCCTTTTGCTAACAGATTCTTTTCGTGTATACTGCTACTTGGGTGTCCTTGAAGGGTTTGCTGCCCCGTATTCGAGTTGCGTAGCGGGCTGTCTCCTTGCCTGAGGCTGACCTCCAAGTTGTTAACGCCAAGCTCTGAAGTGCACGGTTGCTTAATGAGATAAAGCGCCTGGGTGGTCAAATTGTGGGATGATGTGATGCCATCTTGCCAGCTTTTCTAATGCACTTAGAGGAAGGAACGTCTTGAGGTGATGGAGCGGGTGTGGTCACCTAATTGAGATGTGCCGCCCATTCCAGCAGTCTTTTCTTGTAATTGTTGTCATCAATGGCAATCTTTCAGTCAAGTCCCCAAGTTGAAAAAAAAATCCCTTTTCATGTTGTCCCGTTTCGTGCTAAAAAGTGCAGCCGCTTTGCGAAGCATATCCACCTGCAAAAAACATCATTTAGGGTGAGAAAGCACGTGCAAAAATTTCATGATGCGGTGTATGTGAATGGGATCCTTAGCCATGTGGTGGTGAACCAATCCCGATCCCCATAAAGTCACCAATTGCTTATTCCAAGGCCCCGTTGTTATGAAGCTGTGGTGGATGGTGATGCCACTGTTCCTTTAGAACCTGGAGGCTGCCGGACGATGTCAGATGTCGAACGACTGCTGCGACAATGGCTGGTGGGGGTTCGGGTGGTTGGTTGCCAAAATGGAAGTTTTCCCAGAAAAAGGTTTATTTGGAACTATTTGTTTAACCAGAAATTTAGGTGGTTTGATGTTTGACTGTAGATCGTTTTTTGCTACGAACATCAGACAAGTGCAAGCGTTGGATGTCAAAACTTTGGGGCCAGATTCTTGACGCTGCTATGCATGGCAATGGCGGTTTTGCCACCTGTTCGGGTCAAAATTTTTCTTTTTGCTTGTCCTCTTGAAGAGAATTTTGCAGGCAACTATGTTTTCCCCGTGTTTACGTCATTGGACATTCATAAGTGAGGACCATGCTGACCCTATTCCTGTTTCACTTTTTTAAGTCGTGGATGGAAGGGCTCCAATCACCATCGTTAGGATCAACAATTTTTCTTCGTTAGATGATCATCAAGATTATCTTGCAGATCCCGTTGATTCGTGCATACGGGAGCATGCCCTAAGATGAAACATTTGCAATTGGTAAACCTGAAAAAAAAAACATTATACCAACGTAGACCCCGAAGAACATGGAAAGGTATCAGCGATTTTCTGCAATTTGTTTCAAGCCGATTCACAAGATCGATCTTCTTCCATGGATATATTTCTGGGGAAGAAACAAATCAAAATACAGATATAGAATATAGCCAAACAGAAATGGAAATTGAAAAATTACTGCGAATCCCCACCCGTACACGCATCAGATGACACCTCCAATGACACCCTCCGTAGCAGCCCTCCCTTAGATCTGCAAACCCCTGACCCCTACACACATCAGAAGATTACACCTCAAATGACATCATGTGTGACGACAACCCGGTCTTGGATCTGCGAACCCTGACCCCTACACACACACACACACACACACACACACACACACACACACACACACACACCACACACACACACCACGCACGCACGCACACACACACACACACACACACACACACACACACACACGACACTAC
>DF244752.1:0-23735 GCA_000507305.1 Breviolum minutum Mf 1.05b.01 | reverse complement strand
GCCACTTGTGCTGGAATGACGGCCCATACGGTCCTTCTTGCCCAAACTAAAGTGGGGTTTCTAACAGGAGGTCGCAAGAAGTCCTTCCGTCTGCTTTCGGAGGATGAACAAATGGTACAGCTGGAGGAAGCATACGCTAGAGCGACTGTTGCCATCACCGGAGCGAGATCACTCTGTCTCATCATGGGTCCCCTTGACATGAAAGGCCTCTTGGGAGCAGCCACAGTTATGGGCACACTCATGTATGGTGCTGGGCATGTCTGGGAGGGCCAAGCCCACTTTTATCTTCATGATGGCGAACTCTCCCGTTCACCGCCAGATGAAACTTTCATCCACGTGCTCCGACAGAATTGCAGTCTGACTGGCCCGCATTTCCCTCCCCCGGCAATTGTGGAGGCACTGCAAGATTATGTCACGCACTACTACAAGGTTCGGCGTTTGCACCTCATTGTTGTGGACTTGTGGCGGCCTTGGAAGTACAACACTTCCCGAGCTAAGGCAATCACTGATCAGCTTTGGTATATTTCTCATTGTGATGCCACACACCGTGTGAGCCCATTCAGGCCAGATGGCCCAGAGCCGCCACTTCGGTGCCGTCGATTTGCATATGGATATGCTCTAGATGGTTCCGAATGTCCAAGTTACCTTGTTTGGCCTCAAAGGGATGGGCATTCATATGTTCTATTGGACACCTCCACAAACGACACGCTTCCTCTGAATCAAGAGTTTTTTCGCCCTCTGGGTATGGAACATTTCTATGATTCATTCGCATTGGAGTCTGATCAGTGTCCGTCGGGAAGCTCTGCGCTTGTTTGGCTTGCGAGAAGATGAACTGATGCCTGACTTGCATATTACCAGAGATGGGGTGTTGCGTATTAGGCTTGGTGCCCATCAAGAACATCAAGTCAACCACGGGCAACTGACCGGACTAAAGTCTCGGCAGCTGTAATCCAGCTAGCATCACATGAAGAGGATACTGCGCCTCAACAGGACATGTCGGAGGGTGATGCCAGTGACTCTGACGGAAGTGAAAGTGCAAGTGACTCGGAACAGAATGACCCTCCGTCTTCGATGGTGGCCGATGCTGAACAATATGAGCTCATGCAACGTGCTTATGCTGCGGTGGGTAAAGACTTCACTGGCAAAGATGAACTTATTGGGGCTAAGTACAGCAAGCTCCTGAAATTGGAGATGGTTCCAGAGAGATGGCCATTGGCAAGGCTGTCTTTCTCGCTGCAGACATGTGTGGATCACCTCGACCGCGTGCTGGCGGGATGCTGCTGGGAAGTACAAGCCACACGTATTACACCCTCTGAATCCCTTGCCTCCCTGCACGAGGTAGCGAAATGTCTGACCATGGAGCTGGCTATCTACTTGGCCAAAGAGGTTGCCGCCATTCTCAGAGCGGTTCTGACACATGAGACCAAGAAGCTGTACAATGACAGTACGGTGCATTTACTTTGCTCCAATTACTGGGTACAGCCGATTTACCAGGAATTGCTGCACTCATCGTCCCGACGCAATGCTACCAGGGAATGTGAAAGAAAACGACCCAGCAGTGGCTTGGCACGGGTTACAGCGTATGCCAAACCACCCAAACAGCGGAGGCCGTCGGCTTCTGGCACGAGTTTCAGTGACTGGATTGGAGGTACCTGTCATGCGGATACCTTACAGGTCTGGTTTCCTGCCCACTGGGCCTGAGTGGTGTTGCAACAGCTGCAAAAGAAGGAGGACAGATACTGTGCAGAGCACCCGTCTTGGATGGACGAGGAAGTGGCTCCAGCGGACATTCCCAAGCAATGGCAGGAGGCTCGGGCTAACCGACGTATGCAGTTCAAGGTCGAATTATCGAGATGGCTCCTGGGAGAGCAACATCCGGCTGCTAACAGGCACCATTAAAGTTGACTGGATCCAGTTGCCAGTAGAGCAATACCTCGCTGCGTTACCTACGTTGAAACAAGGTGTCATCGCTGGCGTCTTCAGGCAGAAAGGTGCTGCCCCCTGGGGGATTACCAATGCGGAGAAGTTGAATTTTCAGTTAATTGTCCTTGGAGGACTGGTACGCAGGGGTCTATGGCTTACCAACGGTTTGGCCGGAGGTCTCTATGATGGGGGCTGATCATCTACGCAAGGTTGCTGGCTATGACTTTCATGACCTGAGGAGGAAGTATGATGTCAGAACCATGTGGGGTGATCTTGACCCACAATGGCGACTCTTGCAGAGCCAGCTAGTGGCAAGGGGACCTGGCTGGTATTCACCTGCTGATCTCAAAGAGAGGCTCTTCACAAACAAGTCCAAACGGCCGGGAGATGACTTGAAAGAGGCCTTGCGTACTGATGACGACACTATTGCTTGGCAAGCTTGGAATGTTGCACATGACCTTATCTGGCAGTCATGCAGACCAGGCCCACCATTGGTGTTTCCTGGTGAAAAGGAGCTTATCCGTGCTATGTATGACCAAATTGGCAAGGAAGAACAGGTCATATCCCCTCCATATACTCGCACTCCGCTTGATGCATCTATGAGGGGACGGAAGAAAAGGAAGCAGGGTGAGGACAATGCCCTGGTAGGGTAGACTATGCAGCATGGCTCCATGCTGCGCGCTCTGGTGCATGACACGTCTATTGGTGGCCTGATGATACGTCAGGGTCGTGCTTCCAATCAGTGGTTGTACTCTCATTGGTCACCTCTTCTGGTGGCCTACTGTACTTGAAGAGGGTTGCATTGCGCTGTCTGACACTCATTCATTCCTGGAAGCTGGAGTGCTTGGATAGCTCCTGTTCAAGCACTTCTGCTTTTGTTGGATGATGTGCTTGTGGGCGCCACCAGATTGGCACGCAAGGCTTCTCAATTTACCTTGCTAGTGCTTTTACTCTGTCTGACACTCATTCACTTGCCGTGGAAGGAGGCAAGTAATATTCAATTACAGAACTGGCTCTTCCAGAGTCAGTGGGGTTCTCACTGATGTCATTGACATGAGTTGAGGCAAGCATGGCTTCCTTGATTTACTTGGTATTGGTCATGATTTCCAGAAACATTTCTGCTTGGGTTACAATTTATGCACATCCTGGCAATGCTGGGCCACCTGATCCGAATGAATGGAAGTATGGTATCCTATTAGCTGCTGAAGAAGTCGTGAGAGCCGGGGTATTGAGCTATGCGCCAGGTAGTGAGAGCGAACACGTTTCACTTGTTTCACCTTTCATAGATTGGTCATGTTTTGTTGGTTTGTGTTTGTCTTTTGGGGGGGGCTTTGTTTGCTTTTGTGTGGCTCTTTTTGACTCGCTAACCAATCTGTGCGATCGTGTTATCAACCGATGACTAGTTTAGCATAACTTCATGACTGCCACAGTTGTTACAACGAGCGCAGCATTGTCCAAAAAAAAAAGCCAGCAACCTTGCGTAGATTGTCAGCCCCCATCATAGAGACCTCCGGCCAAACAGTTGGTAGGCCATAAACCCCTGCGTACCAATCCTCCAAAGACAGATCACGCAGTTTCACATTTCACCACTGTTTCACCACTTTTGCTTGAGAGAAGTACTTGCTGGAGGGTTTACCTCGCACTTAACTTCTCACAAGTCACTATTTCATAGGAAATATTCAATTGAAGGCCAACTCTTTGTAAATTTGTTCTCCTACACATGCTCCACCGTTTGCGGGCTCTGGCGTCAGGTGCTTCCTTTTTGGTTTTACAAAAGCCATCGTCTACTTATATCGTTTCGTCTGTTGTTCCGGCACAGGTGCTATCTGCATGACTTCACCCGAGCCCTCCTGTGGATGGTTTCCTTCTTTCTCTTTCTTTTTGCGTGTTGTTTTCAATTACGGCCTTTTTGCATGTTTTTGTCATAAATTGACATTCAACCAACTTGGTGGATTCGACCATAGCGTCTTTGACACCTCTGTTCAGCTGACTGAAGGGCGCTCCGCCCGGGATCAACCCAAGCAGCTGCCAGCAAAAAAAATGGCCCAACTCGACCTCGGCGTTAATCAGTTTGTTTGCATTGTTTTAATTTGTTGAATGTTTTTGCAATTAAGTTGAAAAGTTAGGAAGTCCGTCTTTTCACCTATTCCGCTGACTGAAGGGCTCCGCCCGCGACCTTCGTGGCACGCACGCAGCGCACAGCAAAAAAAAATCCATGTTATAGGGTGGTCAATTTTGCTGTAATCACTGCAGCTTACGAAACAACAAACACAACAAACAAACACAAACCAAAGCATCACTTGGAACGCCAGTGGGAACTCTAGATTTCCACTTAGCAGTAGGACTACTGCTTGAATTCTCGTGGCAGACCCAGTTAAACTGCAATCTCGGAACTTGAGATTTTTTGGTGGCAGACCCAGCAGTTGCAACTGCAATCTGGTAGTAGATCCGTTTTTTGCGCTGCAGCCGAACTAGCTCGAGCCATCGTACTGACAGTGATCCTATTGCGTGGCGCATTTGGAGTACTTCACAGAACCAGCTATGGCGGCTACGTCAGCCAGCTCCACCCTTAGAGTTTCCTAGTGAACAAGGAATGCTTACCAACATGTATGCCCAAGTTCAAGAGGAAGAACAAGTCATATCGCTGCAGTTCATTTGTAGTCAGCAAGATGTATCCGATATCCAAGAGCCGGAGAAAGAAGCGGAAGCAAGTCGATGATGGTACTGCTATAGTGTAACTACACACTGCATTGGCCTTTGACTATTTCCTGCTGAAGACGTTGTGAGAGCCGGGGATTGTAGTTTGCCGTGAGAGCGTGAGGTTGTTTCACCTTTTACTCGATTGGTCAGGGACGGGTGGTTTGTGTTGGTTGTTGTTTGGGGGTTTGGTTGCTTTGTTTTTCATCGTCCCTGACCTTTCCTTTTGATTTGTTGTCTAACTATGACAATACCAGCACAGCCCAATGACTGCCACAGTTGTAATGACGCGCGCAGCATAGTTCAAAAAAAAAAGCAGCCGAACTAGCTCGAGCCATGTCGGTCAACACTCTTACTTGTTAAAGAGGCGATGCAAGAATTGCAAAAGATCTGGATGTCTTCGTGTAAAAACAAAACACGGCAAAAAGTGTGAAACCGACGCGATTAAACAACCCTACGCTCAGCTTATCTTCTGAGAAATAGCATTGCTTCCCAGGTCTCCAAGATATTCGCAAAGCACCAAAGCCGTTTATTCCACTCTGATGACACAGTCCAACAATCTTATCCAAACGCTGATGCAATACCATGGAAGGGTGAAGACAGAAGATCCAAGCTAAAGCAACCATTGCTTGTTGGTCGAAGCTTCATACCCTAGCTATCAGCAGCAGGAGCCACAGAAACACCAATAAGCAATGTTTTTTGCTGACACCTGCTGAGATATGTCCCGGGCGATCGCCCTTATGGCCGAGTCCGAATGGGAGCAAGAAGTTTTGACTTTGCTGCTTCACCGATACGCCAAAACAACTAGTACGGTCTATCGGTCACAGTTTCGGTGGTGGGAGTTTTTTTGCCTACGAAGAGAGGTGGACTCCATCAGGATCGTCGATGGCAAGACCTACGACAGAGGCGAAGAGCAGCTCTTCTTGGACTTGGTCCACAGTTCCACCAATGAATCAAGCTACGGTGGGCCGGAACGAAGATTCCGCAAGTTAGGTTGTACCAGAAATTGCCCATTGTAGCATAAAGTTTCCCTGCATACTTCCCAGCCGTTGAATACCCACGTATTGGTGGATGACGCAGTGCAGGGTAGGATCCCTTGTATTCATCGATAGCCAGAAAGTCAATTAAAATTGCCGCGCTGCACAAAGACCACTCCATAAAAGTGTCATAGTATCAATGCACAGCTCCTTTAGATCTAGATGGCTCAAAGAGGACCATGCAAGAATCTTAAGCTGGAGTCCACTGTGGTCAAAAAAACAAAAAATATAAAAAACCATCCACTGAGTCCGGATAGAAAAGAAAGGTAGAGGGTACCAGTGAAAACCTGAGAGGTAACCATCTGAGCTAGAGGAGTCTGATCAAAAACAGAGACTCTGACGCATCTGCAAGTCACCAATAAATTGAGATGGTTGTGGAGGAGGCGTTCTAGCTGCACGACGTCTTCAGCATCTATGGCTACTTTTCGCTGCTGAAGAGGAAATGAGCTTTTGTTTCACCGTCTCAAATTTAGTTTTGCCCAGACTGGTCAACCTCTCTGTCTTGGTAGGTTTTGGTTTGCTCTTTTTGTTGTTTGTTTTGTTTCATTGGTTTTGTTGTTACTAGCGACGAGACTTTTGAGTCAACTAATGGCTCCAAGTCACAAGGTAGGTACAAGGACTGTCACTATCGTTGTGATGAGCGCAGCAACAATCCAAAAAAAGAAGTCCTGTTGGAAAACAACTCGTCACCTGAAAACTCACGTTTTTCGCAATGATTCTGTTGTGTTTTTCTTCTTGCCCTGTGTTCCTAGTGAGGGTTTTGTGTTTTTGTTTCGTTTTAGTGTTCGGTTCTTTTTAGTTGATTGCTTGTTGCTTATCCATTTGGAGCTTTCAAAGTTCCCAATTACATGGACTGTTTTACTTCTACTTTTCAGTGTGTCAGAAGCTGAAAGAAATCACTGTACAAGTGGTTACGCATTTCCAAGTGCAATTCGGTTGATTGTTGTTTTGTCCTTTTGTTAGGTCCATATCCACGGCTACCCTCTTTTTTCTTTGCACACTCTGTGAGGTTTGCATACATGGTCGTTATTTCTGTTAATCGCTGTTGTTTCATGTGTTTCGGTAGTTAATTCTACTAGGAAGCAACCGTAAAAAAAAATAGACCGTTCTTACATCTACTTGATTGCGGACAGAAGCTTGTTTTTCTTCCTGTTCTTCTTCCTGTTCTTCTTCCTGTTCTTCTTCTTGTTTTTCTTCTTGTTCATCTTCCTGTTCTTCTTCCTGTTCTTCTTCCTGTTCTTCTTCTTGTTCTTCTTGGTTCTTGGTTCTGGTTCTTGGTTCCTTAGTTCTTGGTTCTTAGTTCTTGGTTCGGTTCTTGGTTCTTTGTTCTTGGTTCTTTGTTCTTGGTTCCTGGTTCTTGGTTCCTGGTTCTTGGTTCTTGTTCTTGGTTCTTGTTCTTGGTTCTTGATGGGCAACGTGCAGGAGGAAGTCCTCCATTAAGGAGAGCACACCAACCTGTTTCGTGTCCAACGGAGCGTCAAGTGTGTAGTTGGTGGCTGTGAAGCCGGAAATTCCTTTCTTTCTCTTGTCTAGATTCCTTGCACCAGTACTCCTTCTTTTTAAATCTTTTTGATCGATAAACTTAGCTAACATATTCACATACACATTTCCATTTCTTGGTTCTTGTTCTTGGTTCTTGTTCTTGTTCTTGTTCTTGAGACCAAAACCATCAAAAAACACTGTGTTTACCGGTATTTTTATGCCTTTTTATAAGAAAAAACATTGGTTTTTACGTTGTTTTGGCAGCGTCAAGGGCGAAACTCGTCCAAAAACGTTGCTATTTACACTGTTTTTTAGCGAACGCGTAGAAAACACTGTGTTTTGCGATGCAACAAGGGCTTTACATGTACCGCAAATACCGCGGTTTTCTTCATTTTGTTTCTTCCAGTTCTCAAAGCAAACCAGCCAAAAACACTGGTATTTACAGTGTTTTGACAAGACAACATGCAAAAAAACACGATGTTTTGAACCAATTTTTCACAGTTTTTCAGCTCGTGCTCCTCCATTCAAAAAACGATCATTCTTTTATTCTATTTTTGCTACCGCTCATCCGGACTCAAGAGGGCGTTAAATCGGGCCAAATTTGTAAACTGCACCTAAGTTCCACATTTTTTTTTGTCACACTCTTTGACGAAAGTAACACCAAGAACTGGGGGAGACTGTCTGGGCCCCAAAATGCTGTAAATTACGGTGCTTTGTGAAGGTACCATGCATTTTATCTGCAAAAAAGGGCAGCTAAAGCTGACCTGTGTTAGTGCATCCGGAAAGACACGCCCTTTTGCACATACAGTGCGGGCGGATTTCGTTGGGACCTGTGGAATTCTTTGTTGGGGGTAGATTTGGCCACCTCATTGGTGTCTCTGTTGAATCATTTTCTCTCCCAGCGTGAGTTTTTCATCTTGCTCTCACCCTCACCTTGGTGGGCTAGATAAAACCTTCCTTCTCTTCAATTGATGAATCAAATTTCTTACTGCGTGGGAAGTTTGCATTCTGGATCGTTTCAACCCTCTGGGATTCTGAATCTTGATTTGTAGTCATATCAATTGATTCCGCTCTCCCCGCTTTTTTGCCCTTCCACATTTTGATGGATATACATATATGTCAAATTACTGGACATATTTTCGCAACACTACATTAAAAATGAGAGGTCCGTGACCGACAGCGGATTTTTCTTTGTATTGATCGATATGTCGTTTCGGTACAGTACTGGACGTATTGTAATTTCCGAAGTATTAATATTCTCTTCTTTTGAGACTAATATCACACGGAGAAAGGTAATATCCCACAATACTAGAGCAACGGAAGACTCAAATGTGAACAAAAATAACATGTTTCTATTTTTTTCTTCTCTTTGGTTAAACAATGATTCGTTGAACAAACAGAAATACAAAGAAACAAAAGGATTTCTCCGGCTGTATTTCGAGATGTTTGATGATCCATACAGCTTTAGTGATTTTGTATGCATGCTGTGTTGTGCTTTGCGAGTGGAAACTGTTGGAAAATGTGGCAGAAGGTCTATAAAAGGGGCAGATGAAAAGAAACATTCTTAGCAGTGTGAACGCCTTGAGCCGCAGGCCTACGTTGCAACAACCCAATACTCCGCAGAAATATGCATCAAAGTTTCCTGTGTTGACGCACGAGAAAATCTTAAGACAGCATCCTGCCGTTGGCAACCTTACACCATTCTGAATACTCATGCGCAATGACTGAAACGAAAAATCAGTTCTTTGCGGTCTTCTATTCTTATGAGCGAGTTTCTCCCTCGGGTGACTTTAGTTTGAAGAGCTGTGAAGGCAATACACATACGCGTTGTCAGTGAGCTCTTAGACGTCGATGGCTGAATTTCGTATCAATACACTATTGGGTACTATTCTATTCGGGGCAAGTATGTTGGACAAATAAGTAGATGACCGGTGGTTTCATCTAGGACCAGGGCCAGAGTCGTGGAATGTTAGCCTGCGTAGTGAATTGCAAGTTGTACATGTTTCAGAAATTCAAATGTTTTTAGATGTTTTGATGCTGGAAAAGAGGCACAATGTATCACTGCATTTGAGAACGGGTGCCCTTGTCCAACAGTTCCAGATCGTTGCAAAGGCCAGAGTCTGGAAAGATCAAGTTGTTGAATCGTTCTCATAGTGTTGTGGTCATGTTGACAATTCATGAAGATAAACAGCAAAGATGAAACAAAGGATTATTTTGCCATTGGTCCACAGTATGCTGACAGATTGGAACATGGACAAAGTACATGAGGTTAGTCGTTGCATAGCTTTTGCTTTGAAGGAAACCCAAAGAGCCAGCAAATCCTCATGGTTACACAGCAACACGGCAAACCCAGTATGAACTACTTGTCATTTCTCATATCTATTGGTGTATTATGCTGCTGTTTCACTCGTCTGAATTGAATGGGATGGGGCAACGTAACGGTTGCAAAACAAACTATTCGTTGCATCGTTGCACAGTCAATTGGCCAATAAAACAGCAACTGCTATGGAGGTGATGGAAGCACGATCACGGTAGGGAAATCGCCCAAACCATGAAGATGAAATGCTGGAAGGGAATAGCGTGGCTGGGAGTGCATCTGACCTTTGGCCAAACCGTGCAGCACATCGGCTGCAAAAGTGCCTTGGTACAACTAGCCGCAAGCCAAATGCACGATCTCAGACGGCGCAGTTGCATTTGGAGGGTTTCGGTGGGTGGTGGACCACTTCTCTCGCCCGCGGCATGTGAGAAAACTTAGGTTGCGCAACTCCTTGCGATTGTGCAGATGGCTTCAAATGTGCGAATCAGTCAACGTCCAAAGGAGTGAGGAATAGACAGGACGGAAAAAATATCCTGACTGAGAAAGTCCTTGAGCTGAAACGTGATTGGGTGTTTGGCATGGATTGGAAAACAATATCTGATCCCCTCAATCCAAATGTCAGCAGGTTTGTGGGTGGAATCTGGGTTTCAATGTTCAATGCTTAGACAACTGTTCATGTCATTTTTGTTGAAGAGACCCGTTGGGAGGATGCTGAGCTTTGCTGCTGCCCCACCAGCTCAGACATCGTTTTTGCTGCATCGCCAGCCATTTGCAGTGAGGCATGGCCTGGAAAAGAATATTTCAAAACATGAGCTGGGATTGGCATGCATGACAAAACGACTTGTCATTTTCAGGTGAAAAAGTGCACTTACGATTGCTGCCTGGCGGGGCAAAAACTTTGCGGTGCCTCTTGCTGTGCGGCGTCTCGCCAAACTCAAACCTGGACTCAATGTGTGTGACATCAACTCCCAAACATCTTCAAACTCTGATTGGACCTTTACCAAGTGGATGGTGCAGCTTAGGAAGGCCAGAAATGCATTTCTGGAGCGTGCAAAGCTAACGCTACCACCACAGCGCTTCCACCAGCTCCAGGCCAGGAAACATGCCACGGAAGTCAAGATGCAAGCCTATTTGAGAGTTTTGGGGGGTTGGTGCAAACAGATAGATATATTTATTTGTTGTTTATATAGTTAGCTCGGAATAGTGCAAATTCTGACCTAGTTCTCCTAGTTCTCCTAGCATGTGGCTGCACTTTTGTAAGACTCACCAGGCTGTAGCGAAAGTTCATGGCATTGGTTGGAGATCATTCCAGTCTGAGACTCGAGTGCAGTTGTGCTGAGTGGTGAAGGTGGGAATGAACTTCAAAATGACTCAGGATGAAACCGCAGTTTCTAGTTTGGCTGAGGGAGCAAAGATTTGGTCCTACTTGATCGACCTCCTGTGTGTTGGTGGTGTCTTTACCTGCGGCTATGCTTGCAGCGCTTTTCGGCTGGCCCCATGTCAACGATCTTTGCCAGGGCCAAGGCCAGGCTTGAGTTGGCTGGGGTTCCTAAGGAAGAACATTTTGCATTGCGGGTGTTCCCTATGATTCTTTCATGTCTCTGAGTTGAGAGATTGGTCTGGTTGTCGTTTGCCAGCATTGCGCTCCACCTTGTGCAGATGTTGCCACTTCCATTCATCAGAAAATGTTCCAGGCGACCTCGGATGCTAGAGAATGCAGGAGGTGTGGTATTGCTGAGTCCATGTTGTCAGGCATCATCAAGCTGAAACCAATTCTGGTAGTACGCAAAAAGGGTTTCTCATTTTTTTGCTTTCAGCAATTTCTCTATCATCATTCTCTTTGCTGGTTGATCTGGTGGACCACTAATTCTGTAAGCTCCGAACATTCCTCACATTGGGATTGTGACTTACTTTGAGATGTTGCACGTCAGCAGTCAAGCAACAAACACCGCTTCGTATCAAGCACACCTCACTACGTGCCCTTGCACAGGTTTTGCAAATCTGGGGCGTGATAATGATGAAATGTAGTTCAAATGGAAGGAAAATCTTTCATTGGACAGAGACAGCTGCCCATCTCAAACTTGCGCCTGAGATTCAGAGAACTCGTGGTGAAGAGGATCTTTGAAACGGGTTTTGGTCCAGTTTTCGTTTTTTTGTTTCCTTGGACTTCATCCACAATCCTGCGTTTGTTGAATGTTGGGCTGCAAACTTAAGATGTGGCGGCAAGATACAGGTTTAAGTTTAAGTGCGGATCCGAAGATAGTATGTAGTACTCACTACCTTCGAAGCCAGTGGAGCTTGAGAGTCATAGCGGGTTTACAAACAACCCAAGCATCTGTCGCAAGCATTGTAAGATCCTTTTCAATGAATTGCGATGCGACATTTTCTTGTTTTCAAGCAACAGTGAAAAAAAACAAGTGCGTGTTTTATTTCCTTGGCAATTTGAATTTCAAATTCAGGGAGTTGGAACATATTTTGACAAAAGAGTTTTTCTTTCAGCAAGAAAGCATGCAGATCGCAAGGTTGTTTAGGTCCCAACTCTGACCAACTATCCTTTCCACACTCCTTTGGATATGGCAGACATGTGAGTATTTGTGCCTGGCATGACGGCAAAACCACATTAGACATACTATACACACAATCTTTCCTATTTTATTCAGTGGTGTTGGACCTAGAATATTCATGCAAAGGACAACGTTTTTGTGGAGCTTTGAGGCAACTCACGGCAAGGCAACTGGAGAATTGTGCCGGGGCGGAGTTTGCAGCAATTTTGGATCAGAGGAAAAATTGTGCGCTGTGCTCTGTCCAGTGTCGGGAGGCAGGGCGATCATTTGTGACTATTGATGCTTTCCAATCCTTCAAATATGAGCTTTCAAACACGCATTTTCAAAAGCATTGCTGTTACTGTGCAACTTCTCTTGGCTCTGCAGGTGCAGTGGTGATGGCGGATGCTGTGACCCTTCAACTAGCTTGCTTTATGGCTGGCATGTCGGATTCGCCAAGAAAGGCCAGGACAGCACAGACATGCGGCACTGCAGATGCCCAGCAGTTGGAACACGTGAGTGGCGAGATGATGGTGAGTATGAACCAGCAACAAGAGATCACCATCAAAACCATGGAAGAGACAATGCAGAAGGGCCTAAAACAAGTCAGCAAATTCCCAGACCACCTAGGGCCCATGCTGGAGGGCGTGTGTGGTTTGCGAGCAGTTTTGCCTCATCCTGAGCGGATCTCAGACCCCAAAGTCCGGGAGTATTTTCGAGCGGCTCATCGTGAGTTGGGAGAGCTTCAGGAGGGGGCTGTGAACAAGGTCTCTTTGCTGCAGACCCAAGCAGGCACCTGCAGAGGGATGATGATGGCCCTTGGGACTCTGATCCAAAAACTGCACCGAACTTGTCTATCTGAGTCCACAAAAATGATGAAGTATGACTCTGAAGTGGTTCGGGATCAAATCGATCAGATCCGCTTCTTTGCTCAAGAAATGTCAAAGTATTCTGAGGATTGGACGCATTTCAAGAAGAAATGTGGCACTTCTGCTCTTGTGGAAATTGAAAGTCTGATCCCTGCCGCCACCGCAAATGCAACGATGTCGTCTTCAGATGAAGCGCTGAAGAAGTTTGCAAAGATACAATCGGATATCCGAGTGTTGATTGCTTCCAAATTCCAACAGATGTACGTGCTGGACTGCAGTCGAGCAGCGCTTGAGGATGTCAAGAAGAGCCGAGAAGCTGAAGAAGAAGCCCTAAAGGATCTAGAAACGCGGCAGGTGGAATTGGAGAAGCAAAAAAAACTGCTTGAAGAAGCTCGCAAAGGGGAGTCTGACAATTTCAGGCCTGGCAGTCAAAACAGCGAGGCATTTGTTTGAAAGGAGATCACTGTTGTACAATTCCATAGGCCACAATGCAATGCTTTGTTTGCTCGTTTGCCGCAGGCAGGAGACAGAAAAGCTGAAGACTAACCTCTCAAAGTGGCAAGATGAATTAGAGAGCAGGAAGAAGGACAACACTGAACAGAAGCAGGCAAGCAACCCGTGCAGGGATGCACTTGGCTCGTGCAAGTACGGACAACCACCATGACAAGACAAGTACTGTACGAGATGTTCTGACTGGGATTTGTTGTTTTGAAAGAATGGGCACAGCCCCAGCATTTTATGTCATCCGTCTTTCTTAATGCAATTCTATCCCAAAACTTGAACCTGGTTTGTGCCTGCAGGCG
Source organism: Breviolum minutum Mf 1.05b.01 (assembly GCA_000507305.1). NCBI lineage: Eukaryota > Dinophyceae > Suessiales > Symbiodiniaceae > Breviolum > Breviolum minutum. The sequence goes on along the minus strand of DF244752.1, from coordinate 10,064 downwards.
CAATTGCAAGAAAGGTCACGCCAGTTTGACGCTTACCAGAGTGACATTGAGAAGGCACTTCTGGAGACTCGCACCTCAGTAGCTCGGCTTGTTGAGGACTCCCAATTTCAGCATTCTTTCCTTTCAATTTCGATCATGGTTTGTGTGAAACCCTGGTTAAGGTTCATGGAAACCATTTGATATTGCTCATCGACGTGAGCTCCAGTATGTCATGGTGGGGTAAGTGGCAGGCGACCTTGACTGCCTTTGATGCTTTGAAGGCTGCCAGAGGTCCAGAGGGAACCAATGACACCATGAGCTTGGTGCTGTTCAATCACGGAGCCCAGGTGCCTTTTGCAAACGAGCCTCTGATGGGCGGCAACACGACTTTGTCAGCTACCCCATTTGGAGGCACATGCTTTGCTGCCGCTTGGCTTGAAGTCAAAAAGATTGCAGCTTTGACAAACGAAGCTCATCGGCCCGTTGTCGTCATGATGACTGATGGTGAAACATCTGAGTCAGATGTCTCGGCAGCAGCTTCCACCGCCCAAGAAGTCCGCAAACTCCATCCAAGTCTGATCACCTTTGTCATTGCCTTAGGAGGTGATGTCAAAGCTAAAAATCTCGAGCCCATTGTGATGGCAGGCAATGGTGGAAACAAAGTGCATTCCTTCGGAGATCGAAAAGTTCCCTTGTTGGTTCAAGCAAGCGCAAGAACTTTGACCAAGACCTTTCGGACAATTGCTTCAACAGTGAGTTTGAAAGAGTATGAGATGAAGAGGCAGCTGGAGTTTCTACAAGAGCAGCGGAGTGCTCAGCAGAAGCAGACAGAGCAGTCGCTTGCAGACCTACAAAAGACACACAAGATCTTGAATGACAGCGCGATCGAAAGCAGCCGCATCCTTCAGATTGCAAAGCAAGAAGACTCCATCAGGAGGCAAGAAATGATTGATGGTCAGATCAAGCATTGCCACGATTGCCAGCGTCACCTCAATGAGCAGATATGGGGGATTAGAGACAAAATATCCATGTGGAAGCGAGGTGAAGTTTTTTATGAGAAGGAGTCCATACCTAAGCTTGAAGAAGAGTTGGCCACCACGGAGAACAACTACACTGAGGCAAAGGAGTCTCTCCAGAGTCCAAGCCCCAGAATTCCTACCTATAAAGTCTTCACACAAGAGGCTACTTCCCGATAGTTCATTGCATCGCTTCTCTCAGAGTGCTGTGCCTCTGAATGGCTTGTTATTCAACGCGCACTTACTAGTAGATAAGGAAAAAGATCTATCATGTCAAGTTTTTACTGGCAACAATTTGACCTCCGCTTGGAGTAAGAAACCAGAGCGTGATTAACAGGAGCATCCTAACAGTGTTTAGACAGATCGGCATGTTCTTCTTGAAGTTGAGCACGTACACAATTTGGCGTCCAAAATTAAATTGGTCCACCATATGAGGCTTCGTTGGACCAGGCTTGAAATAATAGCCCTCCCTTCCTGCCTTGAAGCAGTTGCAAGTCTTTTCAGATTGCTTGAGCCCGCCCAGGCATGCAAAGATCGGAAGGTTCTGGTCAGCTTAAGAAGATTGCCGAAGAGCGTGAAAGGTTGTTGAAACAGGTTGGCACAACTGATGATGGCGATATGTCTAAGTTGCTGCATAAGGTGCAAAAGTATCTTCAAATGCGAGCTGCAGACACAGTACAAACATCTGCCTCTGAAAGTTTTGCTGCCAACATCAAGTGCTTCACGCACACTATTGCTAACGTGCTTGAAGATCCCTGCCATGCCACCAAGACTCCTTACGTTTGCAAGTATGACTACATCATGGATTTCTATCGCAAAGAACTCGGACTTCCAGTCAAGCCGCCCATGAATTCAGGCAGCAACTACATGATTGTTCTACAGTACCACTGGAATCAACTGATGTTCGGCAACAGCGAAAAGGCTGTGGCTGACCCGAAGGTCTTGGAACTAATCGTCAAACAGATTGAACCTTTGGAGTTGTGTGAGCTTTTGGATGCTGATCAGAATCAGGAGACAGTGACCTTGGAGAAATTCTTCAACAACATGGAACAAGAGGTGCTGAATGCCAAGCCTGAATTGAGGAAATGTGTGGCCAAGATTGGCAAGGACTGCTTTCGTTCTTTTGCAAGTTTATCCTTGATTGATTCACAGCAGCATGGTCTCTTTCCTTTAGGCAGCAAAAACGACTTCATTTCTTTTTTTGACTGCTAGCCTCCTGTTCGCATGCTTCCCAAAACTCAGTGCCAGGAAAAACAAAAAAAGAAGACCCTTGAAGACAAGGTGGAAAAGCTGCAGGAAAAGATTCAAAGTTGCGAAGACAAGCGTTACACGTCTCGCGAACAAGTCCTAGATGTGGAGCAAGTTGAGAAATACGATGAAGAAATTGAGGACCGCTGCAATCTGAGCTCATAAACAGATGATAACCGATATATATATATATATATATACGTATATATTTATACACGATATATAATCGTTTTGATTTGTTAGGTAGAAGCGCTAGCAGCATCTTCATCAGTCAGGCTTTGAGCATGTGATATTCAAGGCATTGCATTGATGTCCCGTCAGTCCATAGTTTCTCTCCGATCTTGACGATTGATTCTGCCAGGCATTGTTCCTAATTCTGACCTTGTTTTGGGTGGTAGATGGACATGTGACATCCTCCGACTGAGATGCAGGAATTGCGTGAGAAGCTTGAGGATCTCAATGACCAGATTCGTGATGTCAAGTCTATCACAAAAGAGCTGGAGGAAGAGAAAAAGGACACAAGCCAAACGGCTGACACTGGGGTTGATGAAGCACTCCTCGAAATAGTTTTTTTTTTCTGGCCATTTCTGTCCAACCGCTAGATTTTTTTCAATGGTGGACCTTCCAAAGAGTTCCAAAGTGTGCTGGTTGATCTTCCTGAACAAACCACTTTTTTGCCGCAAGCTCATTTTTGAAATACACCTAGGATGGCTACGTAAGATCCAAACCTTTTTCCACTGGAGTGACTGTTCTAGAGGAGGATAAAGCACGGTTTGCAAATGGTGTGCATGACAGGAGTCCTTGCTTGATGATGGACGCTTGCCAGATGCAAAGGTGCTTCATGTCCGTCTCGTGTCTTTGGTTTTGTTTCCAAGGCTCTTCGTCTGAAGCCTTGAAAGAAACATCCTGTCATCTCGCAGGCTTTGGTCAAGCACACCCTCCGCGGACTTCAGAAGGCGTACCTTGGCATTGAAGCTGATTCTTTTGTATCTTGTGCTGGGGTCCCATTGAAATTCAGAAAAGGGAGCCTGGCGTGACCATGCAACAGCAGTTGTAAAGATGTTGTGACAGCCTCAACATCAAAGTACGAAAGGTTTCCTACACTGAGCTGCTTTGCATAACTTCTTTTGACTTTCCAGAAGTGTTTGTGCGGAGAAGTCAGACTTCATAGGCAGCCTTTCTGTTCCCACTTTTCGTTTGACGCTGCCACCTTATGCCTGACAGTTGTCTTGCTTCAGCCGAGTCATTCAGATAAACAACATAGCATGAGGTACCATTATCGCATGTCTGAGTGGCAGAAGCACTGCCTGATGGTGCACTTGGAATCCATGCAGAATGTGGTGGAGCAAATGAAGCAATGCATCGAGGCATTGGTTCAGCACATTGCTTCGATTGTGCAAACACCTAGCCTTAAGAGCAGGGCAAATGAAGTACGGTAGTCCATTCAGAATTTTGGAGCCAACTATGATGCTGCTGATGATAATTTTCACGATCAAAAGCAAGAGCAAAGGTGATAGTAGTAACGCTAGCAACAGCTAAAGCAATAGCTGTAGCAAAAGGAATTGTCACAAGAATAAGAATAGGAAAAATAATAGAAATAGGAGTAGAAGTAGTGGTAGTGGTAGTGGTGTAGCAGTAGTGGTAGTGGTAGTGGTGCAGTGATAGTGGCAGTGGGTGACTGGCGCAGCATTTAGGGAGTTGAAAGTTTCATGTGTGGTGGAAGCCTCGCATGAAATGTTTTTGAACTGTCATAAAGGAAAGGTCAGAGAAGCAAAGATCACACTCTTCGTGTCAGGCGCAATTTTTAGTTGGCAGGCGCAGTCAGTTCCATTTGGAGGATGTTTTGACTGCATACGTTTCTGAGAGGTAGCCAGAAGCGAAATGTTGTGTTTCATAAGGGCGAAAAGTAAGTTCTGCAGACGGATAGGCGCACTGTAGTGGACGTTCCATGGGGGTGGTTTGCACCGCAAGGTTGTTCTGCGCACTGTGGCTAACGTCGGGGTATTCTTGAGGTGTTTTGCATCCATTTCAATGTGAGGAGTAGCCCTTCAGATGCAAAATGCAGTGAGAGTATGGTGATGAACGCAGTAGCAGAAGCAATTTTGTTCAACCACTCCCTCAGCAGGGCAATGAGCCGCTCCCCTGCCCTCCAACAGTGGAGGTCGCAGAGACGAGCAATAACATCCTCTCAGAGCATGCATTGAGTCGCCAGAGTGAAGCCATTGCACCGCCGAATCCAGAGCTGAAAGTCCTGATGGACATGAGCTACCATGTATCTGGGCCAGAAAGTTGCAAGATGCTGTCAACCGTCAAAGTCATCGAATTTGATGGAATCTGCACAACGATTCTAAGTGAATGAATCATTCTTAGAGCAGCTATCGCAACTACTCAGTTTTGTTTTCCAGATGTGATCGCACTTGAAACAGCAAATGAAAGACCAAGGAGCCCAACGCAGAGATTGGTCAGATCGAACCGGAGCTTATTGACTGAAAGGCCACGGCTTGACCTTATCGCCAATGAGGCTTGGGCGCTTAATCCAATGGACAGATCTTCCGCCCCAATGTCTCCAGCGCAAGTCGCCAATAAGTGGGAACGCCAACAAGTGCATTTTCCCTACTCTGATCAGATCTTGAGCAGTTTCAACCGAAAAAACAACTAGTAGATTTCTATGAGTGGGCGCTCAACAGAATATGATTTCCTTGTTGTGGAATGAGAGTATGGCCACGATACAAGATGAGAAGGATTTTTGACATTAAGTTGGCACTGCTTGAGAACATTACTTAGGTTCATTGTTCTCGTCTAGGTAGAAGCCTGCAGAAACCACACTGGTCTGTAGGGCCTCTGCACTGGATCATTGAATTTGAATCATATATCTTATTATTCCAGCCAAAGGTTTCAACACGCATTTAAGATGGTTGAAGCCTGCAGCGGCTGAATGGACCAAGCATGTCAAGACAGATGTTGCGCCAAGGAAAAAATCGTGCACTGCTGAGGTTTGATGAAAGTCTAGCTGTAACCGCAACAGCCACTCAGTAAATAACTGCCAGCCAGGTGTTTGCAATCAGTGGCCACTTGACAGAGGTAATCAAGCAGCACTGCACAAAAATTAACGGCTTACTGTGTCAAATAATAATTGTGAAGGTATTCTGTGGCTGTGTTGGCTGGCAAAGTCTGAATGCACTTTGCAGGCACTAGCATAGTAGTGCAGTTTTCTTGTTTTTTTAGGCATCATCTATGTGGCATCTCCCTTTGCACACATGTGCGGGCATCTCAAGCATCATTTTCCCTATGCCCAATCATGTGCTAGGAGCATGTTCGCAGATAGAAAATTTCGTGTGGAAACAACTCATCACAATCCAGCGCCATGAAAAAACATGGGTAATCTGAGTTGCTGTTCGTCGATTTAGCAGTGCAATGGCTGCCTATGGCACGAGCCGAAGCTGCGCTCTCCAAGGTGGGAGCTGCAACCGGGTGCAACTGCTTGTTCGTGCTAAGCGTTGCAGGGCTCGTCAGTGATTCTGTGGGGATCATTGAAAAACAAGAGACTCCAAAAATTTATACGATAACAACCCATAGTTTCTGCTCGTAACTGAGCACTTTCACAACCCATGATTCTCCCCTCGCAGTCAGAGCTGCTGGCTGCTTGCCGTGGCTATCAGACTGGTCGACGTCTCGGCAATCAAGGCGGGCAATGTTTTGAGATGCTGTGCAAGATGGAGGACTTTCACATGTCGCACCCTGTCCTTTTTGTGTGTTGAGGCTATGCACAAGGACGTCAGCTCTCTTGTGGTGCGACAGGCATGGAGCACAGCAGCACTCAAAGGATTCAAAAGGTTTTTCATGTTTTTGACCGGCAGATTTACCAGAATCAGCAAGCAGATTCACCAAACCGACCTGATGGTCATCTTAGAAGTTTTGATTTGCATCAGGAGAAGTATACTTTGGCCGAGCAGCTCCAGATTCGGCTGCACCTCGACTAAAGAGACACGACTGGTCAGATACAGAAAATTAAGTCAGACTGGCAAGATGCACCAACTTCACGGATATACAGTATGTGTATCATTAAGTGCTTAAGTAATACAGACGCACACACACACACACACATATACACACACGTAAAGTGGGGAGAGTGATTGTTGATACCGACCGTTTGTTGGCCATTTTGCTTCCACACCTTTGACTTTGCTTGAGCAGGGCTTCGAAGGTTTGCCTGGCAATGGTGGTAAGCCACGCCAGGCAAGGATTTCTTTGTCCTTCCCAACAGATCTGAGCAGGTTCTTTTTGCCTGATGTTTTCAGGCAGTTCTCATTCCTCACTTCCCTTTTGACAGGTGGCTCTGAAGTACATGCGAAGCATCAATGCTGGGGTGCAACGCCAGATTCAGCAGGAGGTGCACTACATGTTTGAAAAAAACTTTTCAGATTTTCAGATGTACCTCTGTCTTGACAAAAAGCGTGGGCTTATCCTTTATAAGACAACTTACTCATTCTCCTTTCTGAAACATTTTGAAGCTCATGTGCGTCAGGTGCTGAATTTCCCAATGCTTTGTGATGCATGTTTTTCTTCCCACAGAACCAGTTATAATCTTCATGTTTCAGACGAGGATTTGTCAGGGAGAAATTCCTTGATTTGTGATGTCAGATATCCACAGTCTTCCGCTGCCGCTCCAAGTATGCCGAAGAGGCAGGTGGCACCGGTGTTTTACCAAAGGGACCTGGCTTGCACCTGTTGGCAGCACTACCGACGTCATGATCCGTAGACAAACACAGCTCAACCCGAGCTAGCTGACTGGATTGATGAAACGTTTCTCCATGAGCACAGGTGAAAGATCCAGCCTCGGAAGGGCCAGAGGCTGAGACTTGAAAAGGAGCTCCATGGGTTTCTATGGCCTCTTTGGTTGAGATCACTTGTCATTGTGTAGCTTAGGCACCCGAACTTCGTGGCCTACTTGGATTGGTTTGCTGGTCCAAATGGCTTGGACCGTGAGGTGTACTTGGTTCCTTCCTCAACGTTCGAAGATGTTCGAAGACAGTGCTGCGATAACAGCAAAAATCAGCAGTGTTAAATGCTGAGGTGATGGAGTTCTGCCCCTTCAGCTTGGCCGACATGATTTTCGTGGCAGGTGCATTTCAATCTCATACCCTGTGGACGATGCTGTTCAACCCAAGTAGCTTGACTGATGTCATGGTTTTATCGGAATTTTTCATTGCAAGAGAAGGCAATCTCCGTGGAGAATATGAAAAGTCTTTCCAATTGAAGCGTCCAAAGAGCTTCGGAGGCAGGGGGAGACTCAGAGATTTCAAAGCTGTGCTGACTGCCGACCTATGCCGTGCATGCATTAGTCCCGGCTTCCACGGTTGCCTGGTGTGCAGGTGACTCTGCCGGTGTGTTGCCTAGAGTCTGACTTCTGAAACATTTTGTTAGAAAACTTGTGTAGTTCCGGAGTGGCGCTCAGAATTAATTTGTTTATTCTGTGCCTTTTCGCCTTTTACAGGTGCTGAGTCGCCAGGCACGGGAAGGGCAGGGTTGGTACTTGATCAAGTTCAAAGGCTTTCGTCCCATTGCTTGGCTCTTGCATTCGACGTGCTGGCACACAGGGGAGAAGAAGTCACCTATTTGCTTTCGATTCTCTGAGTGCGAGGTTGTGAAGGTGCCTCAAGAGGATCTGTGAAGAATTAAGACATCATGGGAAATCCAACATGGGCTTCACTGGAGAGGAAGTGGGTCCTGTGATATCTATGTGATGTCTATAGTGGTGTCGGTGTCAAGTACTTGTGTGGGGCTTCTGCAGGTGCTGTGCGACCTGTTGAACGCGCTTACCTTCATGAATCGGCATGGGATGGCTCATCGCGTGACCCAGCAGCACGTCAACACTTGTCTATCTTCGCAGATCTATAATAGTAGTGGAGAGCCTTGGGGGTAGGTTGCCTGACACGATTTTCCCCCAAAATATTTCATCACTACATAGGGGCATTTTTCCACCAAAATAATTTTAACATTCTTATTTCCATATTTTGCCCCAACAAATTTCATCACTACTAGGGACATTTTCTCCCAAAATATTTCATAACTATCAAGAAACATTTTCCCCCAAAATCATATTAACATTTTTCTTAACATATCATGTCAGGCAACATACCCCCAAGGTCTCTCATATAATTTAGGTTAGTAAAAAACATTGACACATTAATTAGTTAAATAAGTGTATCAACATGTTCCAGAAAACAGGCACATGGTATTCCAGAAAACAGGCAAATGGTGCTCCAGAAAACAGGCAAATGGTGTTCCAAAAAAACGGCCAAATGGTGTTCCAAAAAACGGCCAAATGGTGTTCCACTTTTTGGGTTTTTGGTGCTAAACCCCAGCAGAATTAAGGGGTCGGGGGGTGTTCCAAGAATGCACCGTTTGGTGTTCCACTTTTTGCCTTTCCNCCAGACCCAAAATGTGAAACCATAGAAGTTCCCAAACTGAAAGAGCTGAAATCTGGGGAGCTTTTGGATGTCTCCAGTTTCAAGCAGTTGTGCCTTGGAGTTGTTTTTAGAAGTCCCACTGTTTTTTTTTCCACTGCCATGTTTGTTTGAATTTCTCAATTTCATTTGTCATTCTTTCTTTTTATGATGTGCTCCGTGTCAAGTAAGGTTGGCGCCCAACACAGAAGCAGACAGACCAATCTTTTTGCGGAAGCACCTCATGGATGTGCATACAGTGGCTGTGCATACAGTGGCAGTGGATGCATTGAAGTCTGAAGGGCAGGAAAAGCGTTTGGTCTCGCTTGTCGGCTGTCCGGGAACTGGCAAGACATTGTGTGGCTGGTTGGTGTGCTACTCTCTGCACAACAAGGGCAAAACAACATTGCACCTCACCATCCGAGGCAATGAGGTGATTGTGGTGTCGGCATTCAAAACAAAGAAGATTTACCAAATAGCTGAATGGAATTTCTTTATGTTGAGGGAAATCCTGACAGAGACCAACTGCGATGTTTGCATCATGGACGTCGGTGAGAAGACACCTGTCGAAACCAACGCAATTTTTCGTGGTGTGCGGACTATTCTGGAGAGCTCCCAGAAGCCAAAGCCGTTCCTACAGGTGAAGTTTATGGGTCTGGTGTCTGGGCATGGAGAGGAGAACATCGTAGGCAAAGAGATGCACATTTCAAAAATCACTCAAAGACTAGTCTTGTGGAGCTGGACGGAGGAGGAGTTCAAGGCCTTGTTGAAGAAGATGAAGGAAAGTAAGAAAGAATTGCCCAGAGAAGACGCATATTCAATTTGTGGAGGTTCTGTCCGTGGGTTGTTTTCCGTGGATGAGGTCAAGCAGAGTATCCATAGCGCCGTGCTAAAGATGAGCCAAGATGAGATAGGCAAGTTGCACAACTTTGACATACCACAAGGCGACCAAGGGCACAAGCAACGCAACACTCTGCTCGCTTTCCGTCCCAGAGGGAAAGAGTGCTTCAATAAGGGTATAAGCGGAGCAGATTTCATTCATCGTTCAGAGTATGTCATGCATTGCATCAAGCACTTTCAAAAAGCCAACTTCCAGCAGGTGAAGCAGATGTATGAAATGCTGTTGCCTCGCAACGCTGGCGCGGCTGGAACTGCCTTGGAAATGCTGGTCCAGCTCTTCTGGAGTGATGTCATCCAAAAGAAGTGCGAGGTAGAGCTTACTCTGGATTGGAGAGATGAGGGCGCGACAGCAAAGCAGACCATCAAAATTAATGGAAATGCCATTCAATACCAACCCAATAAGATTGAGGACTATGACCACAACGATGCTGACGCTGACCCAATGCTGAAAGGATACTTTACACCAAATACATGT
>DF244751.1:0-21937 GCA_000507305.1 Breviolum minutum Mf 1.05b.01 | reverse complement strand
TTGCTTCTACTGCACAGGCTTTTGGGAACATGTTTTTTCAAATGCGACCAGACTTTGTCTAGCGCTTGAGTCCCTGTCAGTCTAGTTTTAGAGTGTCACTTTGTAAACTGCATTTTGTTGTGGGAAGCACTGGCAAATTTCACAGAGCGACGTTGAGACTCTGATTTCCAAGTCCATAGCATGTCACATGTGTGCAAGTGCAAGAAACGTCAAGCGCGTAGCATGTCATATGTGTGCAAGTGAAAAAAACGTCATGATCCCACCCCACCCACCCAACCCTCCCCATGACGTGCGTAGCATGTCACATGTGTGCAAGTGCAAGAAACGTCAAGTGCGTAGCATGTCACATGTGTGCAAGTGATAGAAACGTCATCATCCCCACCCCACCCACCCAACCCTGCCCATGTGTCAACGTATGCAAAAATAACGAATTCCACCGGGTCATTAATGACGCCGGTAGCAGAAACATTCTTCTGAGACTTGTTACATTTCCATAGGGCAAGAACCAGCCTGACAAATGGAAGTCCTGGTCAAGTCGCGACATTCTACCTCAGGGTGCTGTTAAGAACAACATCCTCCTCTCCCTCATTACAGTCACCACCATCAGTGTCATTTTCCCACTCCTCGTCCTCATCCCATGCCTCATCACAACAACATCATGGGTCATCCGAGTCATCGGCATCCACATTTCCAGTCGGGAATCTTGAATCCCTCTTCACAGGTTCTGCAGCAGTTGGCGCGGGAACTCCCCCATGAGGTGGCGAAGCGCAACTTCGTCCCAAGGTGCCGCAGAGCTTGTGTGCTTGGTGAATTTGAGCTTCCATATCTGGTCAAATTATGTCAAACTATGAACAGTTGAAACCTGATTACATAATCCAAAAAAATTATCCCATCATTTCAGGGGTTTTGGTCACAGTCAGTCATTGGTGATACCTTGGTGCTACAGTCAGTCATTGCTGATTTCTATAATAAGAGTTAGAGTCTGCATAACTAGAAATATATAGATTTATTATATACATGTATCAAACCAGTATTAGTGTATACAATACACCATGGTACTGTTGATGGAAAAACTCTGGTGTGCACTAGTTGAGACCTGTGGATTCAAAGGGAACTTTGGTTCGTGACCCCAGTGCCGCTTTGAAGTCCACGAGCTGTCAGGTATGTGACACACTGCGCGGTGGCGGTGAATGGCAACACACAGGTGTTGTTGGCAATGTCAAAGTTGGATGGTGTGCCTTTGGACCAATGGCTACTTGGCAGTTATCAAAACCAAGGGATCTGTTGATTCATTGGTTGGGAGGTGCCAAGAGTCTGCTGAGTTTTTTTTTGAAAGGATAACAGACGGCCAATGCTCAATACCCAGAATGCTCCTTCGAGATTGCAAAGAACTTTTTTTGACATTGAAAGACTTGACGGACCGGAAAGACATGAGGTGCAAACATGGAAAGGCTTCCCGACTTGCTACTGTAGGTATGGCAAGTTGAGCTTGAGAGTTTGAAAAGTCTCTCAGGTTCTCTAGATTTGGAAGACTTCATTTTTCTCCAACATCTTCTCTTAATGATATGCCATGACCTATCCGGTACTGTACTTGTTCCTTGCGGTTTCTTCCAGCAGTTGAGGGAGACACTTCCAGTGCAACCCCTCTGGTGAGGTTGTATGGGATCAATGAGCACGAGCTGAAAGTCATTAGCCGGTGGCCCCAAGTCTCTCCATGCTGTGCTCCTGGTCGTCTTCAGGAGCATCCTTCTCTTCCAACTTGATCTGCTGATGTGTCTATGTTTATCCATCTCTACATATTGACCAAGTTAGAAGGTCCTTTTTTTTTCAAAAGTGTTTACATTTTACATACAGTATACGGTATACGGGTGTTGATGTCCATGAATCCATGAATCCATCTTTGCATGTCACATCTACTGCATCGCAACGCGGTTGTTGAGGCATGCCCGATCTCCTCGATGGGCCCCTGCCGAAGGGCCAGCGATCCACCAGGATTTGGGAATGGAGTGCCCCCTCGAAAAGGAAGGATTTAGCTATACTTATGTCTGAAATCATCTCAAATCATGATGGTACTTGTGTGGTGCCCATAGATTTTGTGAATTATTGTGACACTTCTTTGGACTGAAATTTGTTCTGATCGATCAAGTGGAGCCGCATCTAGTTGAGAGTCCACGTCGTCCAACCTCTGAATCTGTGTGCTTTCGACTTTTAGCAAAAAGACGTTTCTTCATCACATATTCGATGGCCACTTTCTCAAACATCGTGATCTCTTCGGAACCGCGGTTTCCTTTCCACCCCAAGCACCCGGGAGGAGCTTGGAGTCTGCAAGTCATGTCGTCACAGTTGGGGAAAACTCAGCGTTTTGTTTTGGGCCGGGGAATCACCTCAAGTTTTTGACACGGACCGCGAGAGGTTCATGGTTTGGGAAAGCAAAAATCGTTGACCTCATTGAACTTTGGAACTCTCTGTTTTGGTGCATGTAAATCATGAAGAGCTACAAGGTGTTGCATATGTTCAGCACCTGTCAATCTCTACAACCCAACAAACAGGGTGTTACACATTGGACTCCATGGCCGGGACGACCGTTTGCTCAAATGGCATGAAGTTAACCAAGGTTCTCATGAAGCAGATGACACCGGTGTTTGCAACGTTGCAAAAGATTGCCAAAACCGGCATGCTTAATGGGCACCGGTGGTTTCCCCCGGTGGTCAAGTGGCTTCAACTTAGGTTCAGTTGATGGAAGTCATGTGACCCTGTGACACCACTCAGAAGTGACTGATATAGCTTTCATATGGGAGCTCAACTGACAAATGCATTGTGGACTTCTGTAAGATTGACCGTCGGACTTTTGGAAATCAAATCGCTTGTCTGTCAAAAGACAGATTCCAGAACTTGGACAGGCGTTTCATCGAGATATCTCCGCACACAACTTCTTGATTGCAACTTGCTGGTGTAGAGGGAGAAGAAACGAAACGCCTGTGAAATCACTGGGCACTGCGATTTATATATTCGTCTTTCCATTTCAGGTGTGGAGGGGGAGTCCGGAATATCCCGTGGAGCAGAATTTTTTTTTGAAGGGAAGCAAAATCCCATGATGTGAGATCGGATTCACCAGCTTTAGACTTACAAAACAAAACAAAAAATATGAAACACCAGCTTGACATCCCAAACCAAAAGATCAATATAGAGCAGCTAGCCATCTATGGCCAATGCTTCCCTCTTTAGATTCATAGCTTGGTTTTTCACAGAGAAGCACTTCTATCATCGGCTCTGTTGTCCCCCCCTACAGGAACATCACTTGGGGGGAAATCCGTAGCCCTGATGCCGGATCCAAGGATGAGACAGCCGATGCCTTGAAGGTTCGAGGGAGGTTTTGTGTTTCCCATTTGAATGCGGGAAAACCAAGTGACCTTCCTGTCTCACGAGGAGATTGGATTCAATCACCCTTTTTTCTGTGTTTTTTTTAGAGTTCTGCAGGATCACATCACTGCAGGATTTTCACCGTGTCCATTTCAGGAAAGCTTTCTGTTTCTATATGCATGGGGTTTCCATTAAGATATTAGATCTACATAGATTTACAGGAGTGCATTTTGTCAGGGTCATTGAATGGTCGAATGTTTGGTGGTTGTCAGAGATGTGTCTTTTGACTGACAGACCACGTCTGTTGGGAAGAAGTAGAGGATGAGTACTTTCAACGAGCGACACAAATAGAAAGGGAAACATCCAGTGATTTCCCAAGAAACTTTGTGAACGTCAAACATTCGACGCCGATACAGAATACGTATACGGTGGATTTCCCAAGCAAGTCTTCTGATTGTACCTCTATTGCAGAGCTTGAACACAAAACTCCCAAGCTGTGGCAAACCGAGAAGTTACGAGTGTAACAAGTTCATTTTCAATTGTTTGTTCAATATCATCCACCACACCACAATCAAGTTATAATGAAGAACACCACGAAGCAACAACTGACGAAACATGACCACCCGGAATGATCGCGGGCCAACCTTAGCAACACTCAACCAAAATCTCAACTTTCCTGTGCAGTTTGCGGTCTTGGATTTTGGCCTCGCCGTGCGCTCGGGCGGCTGGAAGCATGAGTGGAAGGCGGGGAAAGGGTATGGGTGCGGCCTGAGTGGGGTGAGCAGGTGAGAGATGTTAGGTGAGGTAATGTGTGAAATGCTGTGTGAGTTTTTTTTTTGCGAAATTTTATCTTGTCTCTCAAGATATTGACATGACTGCACCCTTATACCCTTACACTTGCAGAAGGTTACCATATCAGCGAGCATGTTAAACTTCCAGGGTCTGTAAAATGCCCAGCTTTAGGTCAAATAGTTTCATCTGCTTACATAATTTCAACATCAAAACGCAAACATTCCAAAAGACAGAATTTACCAGCTTTCCTGGAGCAAAATGAGTATCCATATGTTTTTTTCAACCCCGGTTGGATCATCCGAAAAAAATCAAGACATGAACATCGCACAGGTCTCATCACCAACACCGAGTGTTTTAAAAGCCAACCGATCTCTCAGGGTCGCAACATTGCTGGAGACCCACGCTATTTTGCACCATCGGCTTGGATGCAACTCACCCATGGCTACAGGCAGATAGTTATGGCGCTAAGTTGGCCAAGGAAGGGAGGAGGAAAGAAAAGTAGAGAAGTGCAAAATGCGAAAGGTTTGCATTGGCCCGTAGAATGGACATGTTTTGAGGAAGACGAGGATGATAAGGAGATGATGATGATGATGATGATGATGATGANTGATGATGATGATGATGATGATGATGATGATGATGATGATGATGATGAGGATGATGAGGATGATGATGATGATGATGATGATGATGATGATGATGATGATGATGATGAGGATGGCGATTACGATTACGATTCCGAAACTGACCATAATGACCCAATCTTTTTTTTGGCTACAATCATTCAGACGATGACTATGGTAGCTGCAAGACGGTTCAGCGACCTTACCCGCCTGCTTCGTCCATGTGTGGCAGGTATTTGGAGAACAACCCAAAGGTATACTGGCAGCGTCCGCAGACCCGGGGGCATGGTCCGCGAATGACCTGGCGACATGGGCCAGTGGATCCAGCGGACTTCGGCGTCCAAATGAACCTTACACCACCTTTAATCACAAATTGATGGTTTATAGGGGGAAGATCTCCAAGAATACTGTGAGACTACCTATCAAATATTCTGAATATTGGATTGATTCCTTGGATCCTTGGATCCTGCCTCTCCGAATCAAGCAGCCAGGATGAGGCTTAAAACCCGGCTGTGGATTCACTTACCCCAAATCTCAACCAGTTTTGCGTTGAAGCCCTCGAACTTGTGGTCACACTGAGAACAATATGCTGGCCGTCTTGACCATTATGCCTTTGGAATCTTGATCTGTGAGGTGTCGTGTCCCGCAGTTGTCTTGGTTGGTTTTCAGGGAAGGGAACAAACGGCATTTTTCGTGTTTGAACTTGAAGAAGCTGTTTCAGTCTTTGGGATTGGCCTCAGGAGGTCTGCCAGTGATCTATCTCAATGCACCAAAAAACGTGTTTTTACTCTGTGTCTTTTGCATATATATTTTTCAGTCAACGGAAGTGTTGGTTGAAGATTGAATCCAAGTGAATTTACCTGCGCCCATAAGGGAGATGTCCTCAGCAGAGAAGGGTCCCTCTTTCAGATCTAGGAAGTTCTGTGGCAGTCTAGATCTATTGCAAAACCTCACTGGACATGGAAAGGCTCTACCAGCGAATGCCGATGCCCAACAATCAAAAAAGGTTCACTATGGCAGTGATGGTGCACCCGGTGTCATTCGTAATCCCAATCCCCCCTCCCAGTGCCGTTCGGCCAGGTCTTTTTTGCGTTATGGAAGGGTCCAGAGGTGCTTGCTGAAAAAAACGTTGGGATGGTTTGAGCCTGCTGAAAATCGGTTAACCTTGATTTCTTGGGCGAATGGAACTTGAGACTTTCTGGACATGCTTTCTTAGTGTTCAAAAAGCATGAAGTTTCAAATGTCTTTTTGTTATTTTTTCTGGTATCTGTGGTACACACATACACATTATAAGTCCAGAAAGCATATAAGTGTTATATATATATATAGGATGACACGAAATACACACGTCCATGTTCCCTGCTGAGACCTTTTCAAGCTTACATGTAGTGACAAAAAACCAGTGATAAGGGAGATCAGATGAGCGGGAGGAGGTGCCATCACTGCCATTGACGAGCAGCTGTAATCGGTATGGTCACGATTACGCTGAATACAATCATAATATGAAGATCTTGGAAATGAGCGCAGTCACCACCACATCACCACCGCCAGTATTATATACAACCACCAATCATCATCATCATCGTCGTCGTCGTCGTCATCATCATCGTCGTCGTCGTCGTCATCATCATCCTCCACTGCCGTGCCAATGTCATATGTCGTTTTCACCAGGAGTTTGAGGGGAACTCCCTGGATGACGAGGTGTTGGTTGGATGGAGGTGTGGCAGTGTGTTCCGCTTGATGGGACGTGGAGAGTAGAGGATTCATGAGATTACATCACCATAGAGCTGATCAACTCCCTTCCTGGGTGTTTCAGGACATGGCACGCCACCATTGATATATTTTGATTTTGATGGCAGGGCTTATGGAGTGATGTGTATTTTCAAGATGCCTTTTTAAAGGCTGTGTCGATACCTAGGGCATCAGCATCGTAAGAACTCTGGCTTCTTTGGTCGTTTGTACTACTGTATTTGTACTTGTACCTGCAGAACAATGTCGATATATCTGACAAAACCTTCCGTGACTATCAGTTTATGATAAAGCCAAACGCTACTCTGTTGGTGGGCACTCAGCTACAGAATGGTTCGCCGCAAGGAAGACGTTGGTGGCAGCACGTGCTGTCGGGTCGCTCAGGGCTCTTAAGCAGAACGCAGGTCAAGCCTAGAGAGTGACCTCAAAGATGACCTTGTTGGAAATAGTCAGCGACAATGAGCGACATATGAGTTGCAAAAGTTGTATATATGCATCAAAAAGTCCATTGAAAATTGATGGCACCATTCCCAAAACCATCTTGTCCAACGATGCGTTATATATACAGATGGTCCGATTGGCAAGTCTTTGATGAGATGATCATCCGTGTGATGTCAAGACACATGGTCTATATATCTGAGATTATCTGAGTATTCATGTTGATCAATCGTTTGTTTTATGCTTCTAGGAACGGAATCCTCGGTGTTGGTTTTCATACACAAACGGCCTGGGGTTCCATTCTCATCGGATTGCTAATGTTACTTTTCCAGCGTCGCAAACAAACTCAATTGAATCCTCTCGGTGTTGGATTGTTCAGGGTCAAGATGGAAGACTTTCTGTGCTGAGGGGTCCCCCTACTTCTTTGTTAAGGTAATCCAAAATTTGTAAGAGGATGCGACATCTGTAGTTTCCAAAACTTCTTTTTCAACGCAGTCTCTAAGCTCTGCGAGGACAGTTTCGGGCTTTAGTGATGATGAAATTTCCCAATGATGCCTCGAGATTTGAATTTATTGGAGAGCATTTCCTATATCAGTGGGCCCATTTTGGGAAATCTATGTTATGCAGACATTTCCCTATAAAATTGGGGTACCCTGAGTATTGCTGTAAGCTTGCCTGCAGCAAGTCATAGTCATGCCGCATGCCTTTGGGACCCCCCACAAACTACTGAGGCATGGCGGAAATATTGGACCACTTGCGTCGGTCTTTTCCAACGCTTTCATTCCACAGGACTGGAAGTGTGGTGGGATGAAGTTGGGAGGCAAGAATGCCTGGAAAGCAAGATATCAATGCTGCATTCATGTTGTATTTGTCTTTTAGTCTTCAAAGAAGATGAAACCACAAAAAAAAGGTATGTATATAATATATATACACATACAAGAATATATATGATTGTATAATAATTGTATATGATAGAAAGTATTTTGTCATGGAGTCATGGACTTTATCTATCTTTGTTACCCTTTTCCTACTGTAAATCACCGAGAACTAACAACTCCTGAAGTTTACCCAGCAACCCAAGAATATACCAAGAATGGGACGATTCCTTTTGTATAGAAATCATTTTCAGATTCGATGTTTTAACCCTGAAACCGTCGATCCAATTTGACCATGGCAAGAACTTCCTTTCTCTAAGTGAAACCGAAACCAGACTGTCAGGTGATGTTGAATTCGGTGATCTTTTTCCTTTTTTTTGAAGATTCCCATAGAAAACACCCTATCAGAAGAGGCAGTATCCTCACACCTCAGATTTTTTTCAATTGCATCAATGATTTCGTTACAACACGCAGGGTTTGATGCTTTTTTCGTGCCCCAAATGGGGTTTCAATCATCATCCCCATGGTTTTAAATTGATGGTTTGGTCAACTTCTCTTAAGTGATTTTTAATGCTTGGGAAAAAGGACTCCGAGGGTTTGCTGGGCAAACTATTGGACCAGATTCAACTGAAACCGAAAATTGTGCCTGTAAAGAGTGGGTACATAGGGAATCCTCACCAAATGGCCAAACAATCGATTATGCATTACCTAGCTCCGATGCATAAATGTTTTAGAAAATTGCCCGCATGTGGTGGAGCGGTTCCGGCAGCCGAATATCCACACACCAAGAACACACGATGGGAACCCAACTTCAAACTCAATCGAATCCTTGGCAGTCTTCACCAGTGTTACTTCGCAATTCTTCAATGAATCTGTATCATGTGCTTATTTGGAGATTGTTTGTTTCTTGCAAAACCTGCTTTGACCTTGCGAGGAGCCGGCGGCATTCGCCACTACTTGGTGGCACAGCTGCAAAACTCATTGGGCCCAAACAAATACACCCTTTCTGTTTGCGGGCTTTTGAGAAGAATCAAGGGACATGATGAACATTGAGACTTTAGGATCTTGGGGTTTGTGAAGGACTATGAACTTTGACGGAAATTGGATACTTTTGCGTTGTTGGAATCTAAGACTTTTATTTTTCGAATTCCTGAGCAACCCCAAAGGCATTCCTATTTTGTGTCGGTTGAAACTGACTTGATCCATGGTGAAGTATATGTGTTTGGTGACTACCCTACCAGATGTACAGGGAGTTTTTCACCCTTTCTAACAGTGGCCATGTGATGGCCATGTGATGGCCATACTCGTGGAAGTCCTTCCGGACAAAACTGCTCTCTCTTGGAGCCAGGAAATCTTTTAGATGACAACTATATGGGTGTTTCCGAAAATAGTGGTACACCCAAATCATCCATTTTAATGGGCTTTCCATGATAAACCATCCATTTTGGGGTACCCCTATTTTTGGAAACACCCATATTGGTATTGGAGAATTTTTACTTGCAAAAACTCCAGAGGTTTTTGGATGTTTCTAGTAAAACCGTTTGTCATCATGACGCGGGAGGTTCCATCATGCGGAACCGTATTTGGGCAAGCTTCAACAGGGCTTGACATTTATATATATATATATATACACGGTTATATACGTACGTATTGTCAAAGTTCCCTTTGCTAGATGATGGTTTTGGTTAAGAGTATCCTGAAATTCGACGGCAACGTCCAAGATTAATATCACATCTCCAAGGGGCTCCAAACTGGAAGTAACTTCTGATTCTTCCAAAGGCCGGAGGCCATTTGGACAGCCTGGGGGAACAGTTGCATATGCACGGGGCCTCGGGTGGGGTTGGGTAGTTGGCACTGCCGTCGTCGTTGGGATCTAAATTGATTAATCTTGAACAAGAGCTCCCTACCTTTGAAACCGTTGGTTCATTTCATGAGAGTTAGAATCAATGGCAACTTGCTTTCCAGAATCCAGAAAACTCCGGCTTGCAAGCCGGACTCTTCCTTCGGGACCATACAATGACATACCATGACCCACCTGCAAAGAGAGGTAGCGCAAATACACATATGCATATAATGTTTCATTCCTATGGCTTCAAGGATTCTGTCATTAGTGAGTTTTACCTATCTCAAGTAGCAGGGGTCAGTGTCATGAAGTTCCCTGAGTTTGAAGATATTCCCATGCCCGATGAGAGTAAGGGAAACACCTTCCAAGCGTTTCTGTTGTGCCATGGCTCGTGTGAGTTTTTTTTTCTTGGAGGAAACGAGGCAGGTGGATTTGGTTCTTGACCTCGTTGATTTTTGTAACCAATAATTTCCACCTTTGCTACAAGATGGAGTCCCCATTCCGTGGGGTTTTGCATTGAGATGTTTCAAATTCATGACTTGGAATGCAACCCAAAAAAAATCCTAAGTTTTGTTTTTTTTGTTCGAGGAGATGAACGTTCCCTCATTGACTGGGGATCACTATTCACCTTGCAACAAACCCGGCTTTGAGGTTGGTGCGTCACTTGGTTGCCGTCTCGGAGTTACCACAACCCGAAGGCAAGCAGGAATGGTGTCACATAGCAGAGCTCTACCGAAGGTATACCCAATGGCTAGACGTTTGGAACATCTTGAAACGAGAGAATTCATCGTTGAAGAAGTCGGACTCCAGGATTGGAAGGTTTATAGTACTACAGTCATCAGAGATCTAATGATGTATATATATATATATACATGTTTTTATATATATACACGGCATTTCTGTGCTTCAATTCCAATAGTTTTTGGTCCTGTTTGAAAGGGTGCTGTCTGAGTCTCTCTACGTGGTAGCTGTATAATCTACTTGATCAACTACAGTATATAAACATTACATGGCCTATTGAATCATTTACAATGGTGTTGTTACGTGGACCTTCACCTCATGCTTTCCTATGCTAGATATTTATGAACCTCCTTTCCCAATTTCTGCTGCGGCAATTATATAAGTAATATATCCACACTTATTTACATAGATATGATATATTTAATTTGTTGAAGCAATGGATTCCAAGGTAACACTATAATTTCAACCGATGCAACTCGATGCCATGACACATACACCTTTCTTCTAAATTCACCCAATCTACTGCAATTTATTTCCAGCAAACACCTTTGGTAACCAACAGAATGACTAGACGAGCAAGTCATCCCCCCCGACCCTGCTTGGCTGGAATTCCGCAGGTGGCGCGTTCAAGAAGGTGTCCATGCTATTGAAGGCTGGGGAGGAGGTCAACAGCTTCTCAACCAGCGATGCATATTTCTTGTGAAGACTCAACTGAACTGAGATAATATACCAATCTAGAAAATGTGTTTGAACATATTGGGAAGCAGACGTGTAAACTGTAGTGACCTGACTGTTGCACTCAGCAATCATTTTTTCCAAGGCGAACCTTACATATCTTTTTGTATCAAAATGAAAGTCTAGCTGCCAAACTCCCAACCAAAACGCTTGGCGATTCGCCAAGCTATCATCCTTTCGTCGCAGGCGGCTGGCGACCTCGTTTGCCCAAAGAGCTCTTTCAAGTGGCAGGAGCAGCTGAAAGAATCCGCGGTGGCAAGTGAACACAATGGAAGCCTCCCTTAGATGGTTGATTCGGGAAATCTTGGCCCCCCAAAATAGACCAAGCCATTCTGTTTTGTCTAGAATCGTGGGGATGTCCCAAAATTGGGATGAATTACCAAACTCAAATGTATGGTCTTAGTTGGATGAGAGCTTGGGATGACACGTTGGTGTGTCTCCAAAAAGATACAGCAGTGGCCCCTCAAAATCAAGTTTGTTAAAGGGTTCATTCGATTCGACTTGAATCGACCAGTTTCAAGGATTCTCAATTTGGCATTTGAGGTTTAGGGACATTACAATGCAACGGGGTGTTGTAATTGGCTAACCCTACCAGCTTCGCCCAAGTGAAGGAAACTTGTTCCACCGACGTTGGAATTGAAAAAAGTTACTATGCTGATGTCCCAACTTGACAATTGGCAAGTTTAGGGAAGGTGGCCATGTTTTGGGCTTGGCAGGAAAGTATAGGAAAGTTGTTTCTCCTCAACGACCAATACACACTTGAGACACACCTTGCAAATACTGTCTACCAATGTGAGCATCTAAAGAACGTTAACACACGGTGCAATAACAAACAGACCTGCAAAACTTCCAAAGAATCAGACAGGCACTTTACAAGACTGGCAACAGCCAGAGTCAGAGATTCTGGGTGAGACTGCCAGCCATTGTTTGTATATATCTATTCGCGAATGGCTGAGGTGAGACTCACAAGGGACCAATGTGCAATGTTAATGTGGAACATTTGCCAGTCATCATCAAGATATTCACGGACCATTGTATTTTGTCAAGGTTATTCTGAACGATATGTCATAATGAATATGTCATAAGACATAAGCTCATATTATCATCATTTTTAGTGATGCCATGCAACTTTTCATAGGCAGGATATCACGAAATCATTGACCTTTCCGTGACAGTGGGGGAATCAACTTGGGTCACTTGAAACCAGCTTGTAGCCTTGCTCAACCCCTTGTGAATTCTCAACTTATTCCAATATCTGAGTCTATTTTGGAAAAAAACAGTCATTCCACTTTCAACTCTTCAGGATTTTTTTTGTGCGATCTTTCATGCCCTTGTTGAACTCGTTTCATTTGTATGTTTCCTCCACGATTGATGGTTCAGACCCCTCCCAAATAGCAACATGGCCAACATGTTGAGGAGCTTCAGGTGTCCCTTGCGGAATTGATGGAAGAGCCTCTGGTTCGTAAGGTGAAGCCTCAGCCGGTTCGTTTAATGAGAGGAACTCCAGAGTTCAAAAGGTCAATAAAAGGTAAATGGAGAGTAGAAGGGAGGGTGGAATTGAGTGCTTATTTTACCATTTTCTTGGAGAAAAATGGATATGTGCTAGTGTAGAAAGCTAGTTTCTTTTGGATGGTATTTTGAAGAGTATCTTGTCTTTTGATATTTGTTGATGCTCCGATGAAACCACATTTGTGTTTGCATCCTGCTGAGGATGCTGATCTTTTTGAAGGTTGTTTGCAGAAGCATCAGATGTAATTCATTTGCAAGCTTTTTTAGTCTACTAGTCTTAGCTTAGCCTTGCAATTCGTATATACAGACTTAAATAGAACAACATGATGTGTATACACATGCATTGGAATACGCATACATACTCTGTATATATTTAATTTAGATAAAAATACATATGTTAGTATACTTATTATCTATAGAACTATAGTTGTTGCTTTCAACAGATGAAAATTACTAGAAGCTCACTTTTCTCGCGAGTCATTTCAATCTATATCTCCACTATTCAATTCCACTCCAACAAAAAGATCAACTCTTGATTATATGTAAATATATGCAGATATGCAATGTCTGTGTTTTTGCTTATGTTATCCACCTTCCAAAAGTTGCCGTGTGACGTGTTCTTTCGGTGCAGGCACACTCGCGGCGCCGCCGCTTGTCGACGGCTCCAGTGGAGATCCCAGTCTCCAGTGGACGTGGAACACTTTTCACGGTGGAAATGTCTGCAGTTTTTGTTGATGTTTCTCAATGTCTATTGATGTTTCTTGCTGATGATGATGAAGAATCTGATATATATATATATACATATATATGTGCATTTGGAGTTGATGGATTTATCGTTGAGTAGAATGACTTGAACTTGAATAGAAGAGCCAGCGAAAAGGGATCATGTAAAGGGTTGTGGGGTTGTGAAGATGGATTTATCGGTGGAAATACAAGCTTTCCAGCTTGATCAGCACAAATGAGCGGTATTGGAATTTGGAGGGGCACTGATCCTTCAGAAAATGATGTGATTTCAATAAGAGATTTGTATACCCAGATGGGTCATCAATGCCATTTTAAAACTTCGGACCTGCAATGCACGGTATAGGATCAAGAGTCCTGCTCCAAATGAATTAATATGGTGAGTGAGCATGGGAATGGAAGATCTCCATAGTCAAATTTTGAGATTTGAAGGAAGCTTCAATTTCCAGAGATCTTGTCATCATAGAGTTTCCAGATTTAACTGAGTTGGAGTGACCACAGATTGGTAGTCCAATCATTACACAATTTAGCACATCCTTATATATCTTTTTTGCGGCTTGAAAATCCTCGAAAATCCCGTGGTTTCTTTGTCGAAGCATCCATAATGGAGGCCGCTACGATGAAAAATGCGGTGGATTCGATCCCTGAAGATGTGCCTCGGATAGTCAGGAGATGGACAAACATGGGTATGGAATGACTAAAGCAGCGATTTTTAGAGATTTAAACTGAGATTCATGAGGGGATTTTGATAGATTTTGTAGGTCTCATATGAATTTTTCACAGTTTTGTTGCTGGTAGTGGTTTTGCTTGGCCCAATCCCGTTTCGTTTGTTTACTTTTGTGGCATTTTTGACGATGTTGTGTTTTGGTTCCCACCATGTTAAAGAGCTTCACCTTATCATCTCATTGCAAACTTGCTTCTTTCAGTCATGCCAAACGGATCCAAATGATTTTCAGCTGCCAGCAAATGCCAAGGATGTGTCGCCCTCGGTGTCTGATGAGAGCATGGAGGATGACTTCTTCTGTGTGAAGGCCACCGGTTTTGGATGAATTTCATGGTGATGTCCACGTGACCTGTGCCCTGAAGTTCCAGTAGTTTAGGAAAAGAAACAAAAACTAGTTGCGGAGGTTGGGGGGTCAGAAAAGCAAGGTGGGGGGTTTAAACAAACAACGTGTCCATCCTGAATCATTGCATCCACAATTATCCAACCAAATCAGGTTTTACCATATTAATCCAGAGGAGTTGATCGGGGGAGAAAAAATTCAATGAATATTGTCTCATTGTAGAACTACCCATTGATGGGGTATCAGGGACGTGGGCTAATTCCAATTTGTGGCCCAAGAATCTAGAGGCAATCACTGGTTAATATGCACTCCGGAACACTGACATGCAACCTGGAAAATGTAGCCTTGGAAAAGGAACAGTATACTGGGAACTAATGTCCTTGAAGTGCCCAAGAAGTAGTGATGATGGCTGTTGGTGGTTGGTTCTAACCTTTTGCGTCAGGTCTCATCCAATAAGTCGGATGATGCTGACAAGGCCATGGCAGTAGGGTGTAGAACTGAGGAATCCTGAATGATTCTGGAGTTTTGAGGGCTGAAATTTTTGTTGCTTGATCGGGGACATGATGATATCTCAGAGTAGTTGGGTGATATTTCATGGGATTAAAATCGGATTATAGCACCGTATATGATGCATCGGATCCTTCACCCCACTACTGCCGTGGGGATCGCCCCATATCAGGCGGCTCGGTCGGTGGAGTTGCTGCCGGAGGCAGCGCGTTTGCCTGGCTGGAAGAAGTCAGGACATCGGCGGGTCCGGGACGCAGCACCGAAGTGGGTACGGTAGGGATGGTTTCAAGGGGTGATTGGGTGTGGTGAATGATATGATGATAACAGATGAACAGGTAGATGAGTGTGATGGATGGCTGATGGGTTGTAGGTTGGTGCGGGTTTGTCCCCAAGAATTATACCACAAAATGGGCAGCACCTCACCTACATGTATACATGTAGATCTATGTCCTCAGGTGTGGACTTTGGATACCTCAGCCACGTTGACCAAAGACGTGGTGCCTGTGGGCATTGGCTTCTCCAATGGGGAGCGGTCCGCCGAGGTAGGATTGGGGGTGAAGGGATGGAATGGAATGGATTTGCTCCTTCTAAAGGCAATTCATAATATGACCACTGCTGTATACTATATCTCTTTTCCGATATATGTCATATGTAAAAACACAGTGTATATACTTGTATTAATGTAAGTTGGCCATATTCTTGGAACTATGGGGAGTCGCACTAACTACATTTTTTTTTGGATGCATGAGGCTACTAGATCAGTTTTCCCACAAGGCAACACCTGCACTAAGAATTCTGAAAGATGTTACTGGGCCACAACTGAACGCCCACCATAAGACAAGAATGTTGCTGTCCAAAATTTGAGATTTCCGGCCATTTTACCAAATGGAAGAACGGCCCAAAAATGGATCCCTCAAAAGGGCACCAAAGAGTCGTCTTTTTGATTCTTTTTGGCCATGAGTCATGAGTCATTGGACTTAACTTGGACAGAAAATCAACGATGCTGTTGTCGTCGTTGAGAAACATCTGGTTCAAATTGGCACATTTAGTTCTTGCTTACAGTTGCATTGATAGTCATAGTCACTATGTCTGTCTGTGTCACAACGCCCATCAGACCTGCACTGGAAGTGTGAAACCTTGGCAGGGAGAGAAAGCTTAAATGTCAGACTGCGTTGTGGGAATGCCACGACGCCCCCCCAAGTGCCCGGGCACCCCAGTGAGGCACAAGCAGACTTGTGTTATGGCATTGGATTTGGTGTGGCTTGTGATTTGTAACCTGACCTAGATAGAATATCTATTGATATCCATTAATAGTCTAGTGTAGTCTACAGTGTTTGAAGATAGCCTGGATCTAAAGTCGTTTTTGGATGTGCACTGAGCACCCTTCTTCTGACAGTCATGTTTCTCTTTTCAATTGCGGGTGCCCACAGCAGGCTTGAAAACCAAGGTTGCAGATAGGCAAATCATGACAAATCTATGCAAATCTGTGAGCCGCCTCACAAAATCTCAGGTAACTACTAGATTACACTAAAGTAGGTATTACTTATGAGATTCCGATTTGGATGAAACCATCCCCAGTGAATCCAACGACAGCCTAGGCACTGTGCATAACCTGCGACGGCCTGGAGCTTGGGGAAGTGGCAGTGGTTGGGGCAGTGGTCAATGGTGGTTGGTTCAAATTTTGTACACCAGTTGATCCTTGACCATTGGACATGGACGAAAATAGACGAACATAGAGGGCTGCATTACAATTACACAATTTTTCAAGTGCAGGGCTGAGTATGGGTGCATTTTCATGGCTGTGATTTTGATGGATGATTTTGGGAATCAACACTTTGTCCAGTTTCAAGCCTTCTATTTGATGACAAGGCCGAAAGCCTGTTGTTTGTTCTTTCCATTGAAGCCACCCAGCAGGATCGTTTTTGAAGATCCTGCCTCCAGGGGCTTGGGGGTTATCGGAAGGAATCAACAAATGCACCAGAAATTGGGTGGGTTGTCTGATGATTACTTCCCCGAAGCTAAGGAGCATTTTCAAATTTATGTCTAATCTTTTTGTATATATTCGAAATCGCTTTCCTAAACCTTCCTGCTGATGCTGAGGCTGAGTCGTCAGTGGGATGCACCCTAAAGTTTATGCGCTAGTAGTTGGATTCAGGGTTGCATTCTCGGATTGTTCCCCTCTTGCAAAAGTCTTGCACCATCATGAAAGGGGATTTGCCAAAAAAAAACGAGTTGTACATGTGAAGTACTATAGACAGTTTAATTCCATTCTTGAGAATCAAAGAACTCTTCCAGCCAAACTTGGATGAAAATCACGAGCTATTTTTGTATCATTCCTGCCGGATTGGCAACAATGAAACCCTGATTGCTGTCTTTCAGCTTAAGACCAGATCAGCTGAAGCTGTTCGTGACCAGCTGCCCTCCGGATTCCGCAGAGATCGACCTTCGACCTGTGTGTGTGGCGGGCGGTGGCACGGGCGCTGTAGCTAAGCCAATGACGGAGCCAGGGACATGTCGGAAAGTCGGAAAGTCGAAAAAGGGTCTCGTTTCTTGCAGCTGGATGCGACCCAAAGCACTCAAGGGGGTTATCACATCACTTGGATAGCGGAGGGTAATTTGAGCGCAGAAGAAGTGCATGCAGAATGGGAGAATCATCGAAAGGATAACATAGGAACTGCGAGAATGTAAACGACATGTTTGATTGTTTTTAGTCTGCGGTAAGACTAATAAGCATAGGAACCACTGTCTTTTGTTCATCTAGTTACAGCAGGGCATGGTGCGCTGGATCGTTTTAAACACGTCGTTGACTGTGGCTCCTAAGCTGTAAATAAGGAAGTGACATGAACCGACCGTGGCTAGACCAAACTGGGTACGTTAGGATGTCAAAGACAACATAAAATCAGAAGACGTTTCGATTTCTTTACAATTACATATGCATCTCTTAAGGGCAACTGTCAAGCAGCTGCTGGCTGTGTATCTTATTGCATGGGGATCAGAAGCCTTGATTGTTGCCATGGTAGTTCTGCCTTCAACAACCCTCACAACTTGGAAGCGGCCTGCAAGGGGCTTTCAAGCTACAGCAAGGATTGGCTTGCTTCTTGGGTGTTGTTATTGTTTATTCCTCTTCTTGGGCTCTCCGCTTTCACGTGCGTTTGGCCAACCGAAGCAAGAGTCCTTGGGTGCACTTCGGGAAAGGACCGGCCAAGCTGTTAGAGTGAGAGTCGCGGATAGTGTAGGCAATAGCGTTTGGATTTCGGACCAAGACAAGCGACTCCTGCGACAGATCTCAGTAGCTAGTGAGCTGAGGAATTGGGACGAGGTCATGTCACTCTTTGCGTCATATTCAGGAATGACAACTCAGATCTATACTGCTGTGATGAATGCTGCGCTGAGATGCCGCAAATACGAGGAAGGGGCCAAAATTTATGAACGATGTCGGCAGACATGTCATCACT
This sequence comes from Breviolum minutum Mf 1.05b.01, assembly GCA_000507305.1. Taxonomy (NCBI): domain Eukaryota; class Dinophyceae; order Suessiales; family Symbiodiniaceae; genus Breviolum; species Breviolum minutum. The sequence goes on along the minus strand of DF244751.1, from coordinate 3,505 downwards.
TTGAGGAGCAGACCTTCAATGCTGGCCTGAAGATATTTGGAAGGCTGCACCAGCCTGAAAAGGTTCGAAAGATCTGGGCAGAAGCCAAAGAAACATGCAAACTCTCTCACATGATGGTTTCAGCACGTATCCACGCTGCAGCAGATGAAGGTGATGCAGAGACTGCCGCTGCGATGCTGGATCTTCTAAACACCAGCAATCTTGAGACCAATGCTTTTCCAATCACAATGGCAATAAGATCTTGCTGGGGCATGGGTAAAACTAGGCATCGCGCAGCGAAATACTTCTTCGATTTGTTTCCTAAATTTGGTGTGGAGCCAAACATAGTTTCGTTCACAGCTTTGGTCGGATCCTACACAGAAGCGCCTTTGCAGGATGTGATTTCAGCGAAGGTGGAAATGGAAAGCTTAGGAATCCATCCAAATCGAGTCTTTGCTGAGACGTATTTGGTCTCCATCCTCCAACTGGACTTCAGCCGTTTGAGAGCCATTAGTGCTATTCAAGATGCTTTGCAAAATGTGCCCTCAGACCGTTTGCACGCCGCCGGAAGGGGCATAGCAGATTTTGAAGCAGCCGGAGTCGACCTCACTGGCTTGTCCAGGAAACTGAAGACCGCATTGGAGCGTCTTATAGAGTAGTTCTTGGTTGTAACCAAGTACTGCTAGTGCCCACATTGCTGAGCTGCTATCTTCAAGGGTGTGGGCAGTTGAACGCCAAGACTTCTGCACAAAGAGAAGAGGTTAGAGGTTCTCATCAGCCCTAACCTCTTCCTGGATTATTCTTTCTCACTGTTGCCCCTACATTCGTAGCCTGCCGGATTCCTGACAACGATCCCAGCTGGCCATTTCAAAACAAAGATCTTACAGTCCTGCGCGCTTGCAGCCTGAGATGCAATCTGAAACTTGAATGCCTTCTAAGAGGAGCTTCCTGTTTGAACATTGTCACCTTCAGGTTCTGTATGACATTTCAGGGGTTTCAGATACCCAGCAGACATACTGCGAACAGACTCAAAGGCATGGCGTGTGGAGAGAATGTACCAACAACGGGCAGAAGAGAAATCCACCCGCGCGTAGTGTTTTTGATTTGCTGGAATTTTTGATGCTGCCAGCTGTTTGGTTCTCAACCCAGATATGTTAGAGGCAAACAGCCAGGAGCGCTGAGACCCACAGAAGAACACACAGGGTGCAATGTCCAGCTACCTGTTACCTCACCAAATAGAATCACAGCTCATAGTGTAGTTCTACCTTAAGTCTTCAAGTGCCATGTACTGTACTTGTTAAGACCCATTGCAAAGATCACGTTTTGGCTTGTGGCACGGCAGCCGCAGCATACTAGCCAATGGCGACGGTGGCTGTGACAGTTTGAGGGAAAGTGGGCAGTCCCAGAATGGACAACACTGGCAGGGCTGAAGGTATGCGGACCCAAGGCGACGTGATGTGTCTTTATTTTTTTCATAGTGGCATAAGCATGGAGGCCTCAAAGGACCTCACTCCAAAAGGTGCATTAGAATGAGAATCCTCCTAAAATGATCTGCTTTCATATTGCAGAAATATTATTATTCAATCTGTAAGAAAACATATTAGAATCTATACAAGTCATGATGATAATGATTACTGACAATATCAGCATATGGATGCACATGATTTTGTGTTATTTGAGATGCTGGGGTCCCCTGCTGTGATATTGAGGCAGTTGTGAGTGCCAAGCATGGCGACTTGCAGCTTGCGGCAGCGAAGTCAGGGAGATGGTGGTGCCAATGGCTGCAAGATGGGTCTTGCTGGATTGGTTCTTGGATGGTCCTGGTGGCAGTTTCAGATGTAGCTGGAAGTGTCGTGATTTCACTCCGAGAAGCTATGAACCATGACTTATCAGCTACTAGCCGGATGATCATCCAAGTTGTGATGGTGGTTTGTAATGCTGAAGATCAAGATTCCTTGTACCAATCTTTTTTACAGGGGGATCTCAAGATTCCAAGACACCAGTCCCAAGCCACTTGTCAGTTCTGAAAGTCTGTGATGCAGGAGATCTGAGATATCTTTAAGGTAGTGCATCTACCGAAGCTACTTCCATTGTACGGATCCCCTTTAACCAGGGATCCCCTTTAACCAGCCGACCAGTATGATGGAATGTCACATAAGAGTTTTGAACACCACTCAGTTGGAACCATTTCAACGAGTTTATGATATGAAACGGTTCAGACCTACATGCTGGATGAGTGGAGGTCATGGCATCCCATCACAAGCAAAGCCAAAACAAGTGCTTGAGCATCAATAAACGCATGCTTCATAAATGGCTGAGATTCGTGCAGCAGGTTGAGAGAATTCATTCTTGTTCAACAAATGAAACAGCATAAGAGCACCAAATGAAGTACGATTTTGAGGGGATTTAGAGATCAGGTCATTTCGTCATCAACCCTCCCCCCAAAAGGCTTGTGCCTTCAATTATTGAGAAAGCAATGGATTTTTTGATTTTTAGGAAAGCAACCGTTTTCTTTATATATTACTTTTGTTCGGATTTGCCCGTGTCTTCATCTCCTCAGGTTTGTCTCGGCTGCGCGGAGCTGTCGCCGGAGTTTCGCTGCAGCCGCTGCAGGGTGGCGCGCTTTTGCAGCAAGGCTGAGGGGCGGAGGTGAAGCCGCCGAGATGACAGAAACGGCTGATGTTCGTTGAATTGGTGAAGCAACAGATTTTTGGGGACCCCCAATTTGGAGACATTTTTCAAGTATTCGTGGCTTATCAAAGTCGAAAAAACTCGGTTTTTACTTGTACCACATCATGTAGGCCTGCCAGCAGCGTGTGGCAAAGCAACATCAGCCTTTCTGTTTGAGGGCCCAGGTTTGGGTCTGTCCGTACCCAAAGCAATAGGTAATTAAGCCATCCAGGACAAAATAAAAGAAGAAGGACAGGAGAAGGGATAGAACACAAGGCAGAGAGGAAGGCAAAACATGAACATTTCAAACTATTTTGAAAGGAAAGTCCCCGGTGGGGAGGGTGATTGGACCAGCTGACCTATCAGTGACATCCGGTGACGGTCTACCTGGCTTCTGACCCACTTGCCACTTCTCCCAAAATGGATGTTCTTTGAGATTCTCACAAGGAAATGACTGTCCTGAACAAGGGAGAGGAACGGTGGTTTCAAGCATTGATGTGTGCCAAATTTTTGCGAGTGTACGAATTCATTCTTTATAGTATACACTCCCTGAAACTAATATGACACCTGAAAATAGGCCATCCCAAAAGGAAACTAATATTCAAGAGCTAACGCACCCACCGGCAGTGCCGGGGAAGAGAGTGTGAGTTCGGGTTGGGTGGCAGTAGCTGGTTTTTGGTGGGTTTTGGTTGTGGTTGTGGTTGTTGTTGTTGTTGTTGTTGTTGTTGTTGTTGTTGTTGTTGTTGTTGTTGTTGTTGTTGTTGTTGCTGTTGTTGTTGTTGGTTGTTGTTGTTGTTGTTGTTGTTGTTGCTGTTGCTGTTGCTGTTGTTGTTTGTTGTTGTTGCGCGCCGCGCGC
>DF244750.1:0-17187 GCA_000507305.1 Breviolum minutum Mf 1.05b.01 | reverse complement strand
TTGTTGTTGTTGTTGTTGTTGTTGTTGTTGTTGTTGTTGTTGTTGTTGTTGTTGTTGTTGTTGTTGTTGTTGTTGTTGTTGTTGTTGTTGTTGTTGTTGTTGTTGTTGTTGTTGTTGTTGTTGTTGTTGTTGTTGTTGTTGTTGTTGTTGTTGTTGTTGTTGTTGTTGTTGTTGTTGTTGTTGTTGGTTGTTGTTGTTGCAGTACTGCTACCACCTACCTCCAACACAGGATTGGAGGGGTGGGAGGGGTGGGGACATGGTGGAACCATGGAACTCTCTCCCCCATATGCAGCTGATGCTTTGCTGCCTTTTCGAACTCCTCTCCTGTGAGGTGATTCACCTAGGCTATAGCAATCTTGGCAAAGGCACTCCAGTGGCCCTTCCAACAAATGACTGTACTGACTTTGTTTCTGTCATGTTTCGGTTTCTAAACCTTTAAACCTACTGCCATTCTTACTGATATAACACAAGATAAGTGCGTTCACTCAAGTGCATACTACATACCTCTGCAGGCTGCTTTATTGAGGTATCTGTTAACTCTCAGCAATTTTTCTTCGAAGCATGGGCTGAGATACTGACCAATCCTTCTGGAAGGAATGGAATGATGCTCCAAAGTCTTTCCTTGTCCGCCTCGATCATCTTGATGAAGTCCTGAAACTCTTCGTGGTTTAGAGTGAAGGTTGTGCTGGGCAAAGAAACCATCCCCCCCCAAAAGGGATGTGGTGTCTGGTTGTCACCAAAAAAAACCAAAAAAAAAAACATGGCAACCCACAACAGAAACCTGATTGAAAGTGGATGGAGTGCCCATAGCAACGAGTGAAGCTTGTTTCTGGATCGGAGTTTCTCCTGAAAGGTGCGTTCCGCTAACGAAGCCTCCGGCGGTCAGCGGAGTTGTGACGTCAAATTTCGAGAACATACGACAGCGGTGGTATTTTCCTGTCAAGAATCATAGTTGCTTGATGTTTTTTGATCTTCGTGCAAAGATCTCACCAAATGATTCTGGAATTATGAATTTCAGTCATCAATTTCATTCCAAATCTTTGCAAATGTTGACTCTGAAGTGTCTTTTGCTGGTCACTTGTGTGGTCTACAGGCCGTGCGAGCAGGACTCTCACTGTGCGAGTGATGCTCTTTCCTTCATGTACATTGTGATACCGTACAGCATGCAGTACTTCGAACGACGTGTCGTTGTGGCCACAAATCAAGAATGCAAGCAGCAGGACCACTTCCACCGTACTTCCAAACTGGGAAGAATGGCCTTCTGAATCATATACTTCCCCTCCTGGCGCTTGGAGATTTTTCTGTTGAAATGTCCATCTGTGCTAAAATTAGCGATTCATTGGTTGTTGGTTAAAAACAAAACATTTCTTGATAGTGGCCTATTTGAAACCCCTCCCCGTAGTGTCTCCTCGCTCTCCAGCCAACTTGCCACCGTGACAAATTGCACCATCTGAGTGAACTCCGCGATATTGATGAGCCCGTCCTTCGTCAAATGTTACGTAAATGTTACAATGCAACAGTACCTGAGCTTTCCAAAAACATCACCTGTGGCATCGGGAAACAAGTTCGCTTTCTAGATCCCATGTTTACCATGCTCCAATCCTGGTCGGTGTCGAACATCTCAGCAAATTTCCTGGCTGGTCTGATGCACTGAAGCTTGAAGTCAAAATTGCACACTAAAATGAATGAAGCCTATCATATAAACTTAGATGCAAAAAAAACTCAAAATCCCCTCTCACTCAAGACATCATGGCTTTCAACACCTTAGATTCAAGAAAACGGCACTTCATGTTATTCACCAGTTTAAGGCTTGCAGCCAGCCTTCACCTCTAATCATCAACCAAGAGCCAAAGAGGTTGAATATGAACAAGTGGTTCTTTAGCTCATCCCCCAAGGTCTCCCCTGCCTGCATTGAACTTGTGAGATGGAGTCCTTCTGCGCCCTGCTGAGCTCCACCTTGACATAAGAATGAGATAGTCTCCGTACGATGCCACCAGAGATAATTTCAGGCCATTCCTTATGGACATAAAGAACTTTTAGCCTTTATCTATCATGGATTCTGGGAAAAGTAGCACGTTCTGAACTTTCCAGAGGGCAAACTGAATAGGGAAAAGTCCAACGGATTTGATGTTTGAGGCTCCAACAATCACATCCAACAAGTCGTCTGATGTGAGTTCACCTCAAACAGAAAGCGGCACAAAAAAAAACGCCTGTTAAGATTCTGTTGACTTCCTGCACTCAGACGATGAAAGGCTCAGTGTCGTAAGGTCCCTGGCCGCGCTGCTCCTTGTCTAGGGCTCGAAATTCGTTCTCACACCTCTTGGTTGCAACTGCGCAAGAACTCCAAGGCAAACATGAGTTCTATTGGAACAAAATGGATTCATAGCTTCTCCTTGATTCCTCGTTTTTGTTTCATCCATTTCCACTTGAGTTTTTTGTGCTTTGCAACTTGTCAATACTTGGGCTTTGGCAGTTGCACAAACTTGGCATTGGAGATGCTTTCTCGCAAGGTATCTGGGACCAAGTGTAAAACCTGCAAGCAGGGAGGCATTGCTTTTAGTGACTCATTGAAATTCAGTAAAAGCACAAGAGTTAAAGCATCCGGAATAGATTTTGCTCCATTGCTATCCGTTGTGTGTCTCCATATGTTCTTTTGCAATGGAAATGAACTCGAAAACTGACAGAAAGCCTTGCTGCCAAAATTGAGAATGCATGTGCTGCATCATGTGCGAAGTCCCAAGGCAGCCCTTTTTCCCAGCATCTTTCTGTCTGCAAATGTCGTCAAAGCTGGGGCGAGCACCAGTTCCAGATTGTTGCTGGCTGATTCTAATGTCAACAGGAGTGCCTCCACCTGACACATCCCACAAAGTTGACGATGAAAAATTGAAGAAATCACCAAGTGGATAAAGTGGGTTATAATGCAATATAATCTCTCTATATGTATATATAAACATACCTAATGCCTATCATCGTTCATATCTCTCACGTGTGTAGACCTTCACCATTTTCTTAAAATCCAAAATCCATATGCATCTGAACAACTCCGGAGGTTCTTGGTTGAAGGAAGGTGTGTAATTCACTCCTCAAGCCCTAAGCCCTGCAGCCATCTCTCCCCCCACGAATTCCTTGGAGCATCCAACAGCATTGCGTTGATTTGATCGCATGTGTTCACGCACCTCAAAAAACAAGCAACAGATCAGTCTTAGGTTGGCATGTTGCTGAAGAAGATGATGCTTACCATCATTGCATCGTGCAGCAAGTGTGCAGCCTGCAATTCTCACAGGTCGCTCACAGTTCTAAACTTCCAAACGTGTCACCACCCGAGCAACCAACACTTGATCGTCTCCTCTTCGCCTGTGCACAAGCAAAAGCACCATGTAAAGTATCCAAGAGTAAACACACCAAAAGACCACAAGTTGTTCTTGATTTCCGAACTGAATCCACAAAATGGTGTGTATGCAATAGTATACAGGAAATTGGCAAATTGCCTTTCAAGCACCTTCCCGCTGATTCCTGATTAAACCTGGTCCCGTTCACATCAACAGCTGCCTTGTAGAGCTCAGTGCCAGTGGCAGAGCCCGCGGAAGCACGATCCGTCTCACCTTTGGAAAGTCACATGGGTTTCACTAAAAAATGTCAAAAATCTCAGTTTCTCGGATCTCTATCTATTTGAAAAACAAAAAAAAGACACATGGCACCGGAGCTGCTTGTGATGTTTCTGAGGATCCATACCAGCACTGCAAAGGACCCTGGCCTAATTTGACATAAGAAATATCAAGAAACCAACAAAAATCCCTAAAGTTTGGATCCCTCATGGTTGAAACAGCCCTTGTCTCAAGCAAATGGAAGTTTTTTTTAAGGTCGGCACATCACCACCTTGGGCCTTGACTGATCGGCACTGTGGGCACTTTGGTGAAAGTTGAGTCTTTTTTCATCTTTCTTGTTGGCTAAGTTGGATGCCAGTTTCCGAGCTTTGGCCAAATGTGCCTGGCCGCAACAGCTATTCATCAAAATTGAGAGGACTAAAAACGGCAAAGAGGTTAAAGAAAAGAGTAACCGAATCCAAGGACCGAGGAAACACCAAACGCCTCAACATAGAGATGAGGATCAGCAGGTTTGGTCACAATAAGACCATGAAGAATCTCCTGCACACGGACGCACTGGATGGTGAAAAACCAAAAGCACAGAATCAAGAATCAAGCAAGAGGTTTCTAGTAGCAGAAAACTCTATCAGATTTGCGTGAACACGTTGAGAAGGTTACATTCACATGACAGGAACATCAACAAATAGACTTGAAATAGCGATCCTGGCATTCTCCGTGAGACAGAACGTGATCATAATACAAGGAAGGATCATTCAAACCGCAAAGATCTGCCACCAAGTAAGTCCCTTGGATGAAACAGAAGACCCTGGACCCAATTCCAAATACGGGATGTGTTGTGAGACATTTGGCTGTTTCACACTGAAGGTCCTGGAAGGTCTTCACTAGGTCATGCTCCTGGCGGCTGGACAGATATGACATCAAGCTAATGGTGAGGTCACTTTGGTAAGCTGATGTGTCTGTGCTCCAGCTGTTGATTGCCATATAGGAACCATGTATCTTGGGTAAATGACCACTGGCCATCAATGTCCTTAGTCCTTCTTCTAGAATCCACACACCGCACGTCCAGCATAGCTCAACAGTTTCGTTGCAAACTTATAGCAAGTAGCTTGCCTCCAAGTATGAAGCTGCCTGCTGCGCCATGTGAAGTCGTTCAGCCTCAATACAAGCTCTCAGGCCAGTGCCAAAACAGTTGCCAACTGACATTCGCAGAAATATGATCAGTAAAAAAAAAGAACTACATATGAAGAGGCATAAAAGGACTCTATTTGTCACTATCCCATCTCTGCAACCCCGACCACTCCACCTTACCTGCTAAGTATGTGCCCTGCCGTTGGTGACCAGCTATCTTGCATGGGTGCTACACAAGTCCATGGGGAAAACTCAGGATCTCGGATACGTCCTGATAGTCCGCCCCAAATCAACGAAACACTTCAGCAGCAGCATTGCCTTTTTTACGGCGCGCTGCCAATTTGGAATGGAAGCACAGCCGGCGAGCCACAATTATCTTCTGTTCTTTGCGTTTGCCGACATTGCAGAAGCCACAAGCAAGCGAAGGACAGCAATGCAATGAATAGCAGCCAAAAAGCCGGCCCCAACACGCCTCAGCTAAAACCCAAGTGCTTCGGCTCGGCAATCTGTGATGCCATATGTTTTGAGGAAATCTGTTTCTTTGGTGACTAATTACGCTGATGCTTGCGGAACCTTGTCAAATGCCAATTTTGCTGATGGGCAAGTATGAGGATCCAGAAAACTACCTATCATTGGCAACTGTAGTTCCTTGCTGCATCGAAAAAAAAAAGCCAAGCAATTCTCATTTGCAGCTCCTGAAAGGTTTTGTCAAGGTACCTAAATGTACCAACAGCTGGGAGCAAATGTAAGGTGTTGGACCACCAAAGAGTGCAGCAGAGATGTTGTAACTGATTCCCATAGCCACCACTCGGATGTGCACAGGAAAGGAAGTATGCCTGAGCAGATTATGCAGCAAAAAGGTCAACAAGTTGCTATAGATATAGTAAAAAAAGGCAAGAAAAAAAGATTTTAGGGTTTGGGGGTCTGTGGCAAACGTGCAGCAATTTGACCTGTCATTCATGTGTTTTCCTTGAAGTTTCAACAACTCAGCTCAGACGCATTAGAAAGGGATTGCCCCAAGCGACGAAGCCAGCTCCAATGGCAAAAAGCAGCTGAGCACCGAAGGCACCCCAGAAGCTTCGGAGAGAAATCAGCCAGTAGCCAGGAAAGGCACAAATGGCCAACCATAGCATTCCCAAACGAACCTCAAACCCAATCTGTTTGGAGATTGGTAGCTTCACCCATCCTCGTAAGATTAAGATTGGCAGGATCACCAACCACTACTTTAGTAGTATCAAAGCTGTTGAAGATTGCTTATCCACATCCAATTCAAAGTTGAGTAAAACTAGTAGCCCTAGTGCATCAGCACCTTTTCCAGACCTTGAAATTTACAGCCCAACACAAAATGGCCCCAACCCTCTCGAAATTCTTGATAAGGCTCCGAAGCTCTGAAGTCAAAGCTGCTTCTGCACACTCCGATGATCAAGACCAGCGTCGAAGGGGCCAGTTGCATCATGGTATTTAGTTCAGATGCTGCAGGGACAGGAGCCTGCTTTGAGAGAGTCCCATTGTACAGCTGTAATATCCAAATAAAATTCTGGTACCTCAGCTGATGTTTCGTCAATTTGCTTCGCAAATGACGCAACTGTATTGGTCGTGCCATTCTCACTCACACTAACACTCACACTCCAACTTCACACTCTCATTCTCCACTCTCTCACTCTCTCACACCCTCGCACACTCAACCACTCACCCACTCGCTCTTTTCTTTCCTTCCCTTCCTTTCCCTTCCCTTTAGGTTCCTTCCGTTTCTTTCCTTTCCTTCATTCAACTACATGTTCACCATTGAATTGCATACTACCTTCATCTACTTTGTAGGCTATCAATCATCCATATCATATCCATACATCCAGATACCATGCAGCAGGAGTGATCGCCTCAACTCCAACCATCAACAAGACGTCAAGGCAATGATGGCGCCACACTACGTACAGAGGATGCTGATTCATCATATCTCCAACCAACTCCCGGGCTTGAACGAACTCCTCTGGGTCTGAAACCTGTCGAGTCCCGGAAGCACCCGACACATCAACATTGATAGCAATCGGGAATTCCCATCAACATTCAACAGTGAGAAAACGTGGCGAACAAAACGCAAAATGAAGCAACATCCATTTTTTGAAACCATGTCTGTTGCCCTGACACAAACGAGTCTATCGCTCAAAGTATCAATTTGTTCCAGGCACAGGGTTTTTTTTCTTCCCACCAAACTCTGACCTTGCTGCGGAGAAATAGACCCACAGCACCAACCAACAAGCCCAACCAAAAGCAAATCCGCCAACCAATGGCATTCATTGCTTCTTCAGACATCAAATGCTGTAGAAGCGCCACCACACCAAAACCACTGAAGGTTCCAACTGCCACAGAAATGGACCTCGTTTTGCACGTGTATCCTCACATCCCACCAATTCCTTTTGCTCGTGGCAAGAGTTGTACACACTCAATCCAAATCTGAGACAACCTTTACACCCGCTTGGAAAAGAAAACTTGTTCAACAGGTGAGGCAAGCGATTAGGCACAAATATGCATCCCGGCATATTGCATCCAAATGGCATCAGAGCTCCAGATATGGTTTTTTTGCTGCCGGGAGCGTGTTCCATGCTGAACACCAAAGCACTTACATATTCCCCTCCAATTGCAATACCTTGTAACAATCGGAGAACTACCAACATGGCCGTAGAGAGCCAACCAACGTGGGCATAGGTTGGCAAACATCCAATGAGAAAGGTTGGACACATCCTCACATGGCATTTTGTTGGAAAGCCCTGCTGTCAAAGAAGCATATCAAGTGAAGAAACATGATTAAAAAAATGCCATATTGTAAGCTGGAGCAAAAGGGACATCAAAAGCATTGATGTCCACAATGCACATTTGCGGCCAATGCGATCTCCAATAACTCCAATCAGTATGCCCCCCAAAGGGCGTGTGACATAACCAGCTGCAAAGGCCATGAAAGACTGCATAATTTGGACAGAGGGATCATGAGTTGGGAAAAAGTGAGCTCCCAAGATCTTGGGAACTGCGGCATAGACCCCAAAGTCATACCATTCCAACCAATTGCCAAGAGCTGCTGCTAGGAATTTCTGGTTCACCTTGGCATTTTTCAAGAATATGAAGAGATCTGGTTTGGCAGATTCGGACGATGAAAAACCTTAGGAATCTATCAGGATCGTTTTATAGTTTTATCCATCATGTCCATCATCAATTTACTATAATATATCAAATCAAAATAAATCAAATATATGATATGTACATTGAGTGCCTTCCAAGTAAATGTCCTTGCCGGTTTGTTCTGTTGTCTATGCTGTCTTTGCACAAAAATGACCAGTGCCGAGGCGCAATTGGCTGGGTTTCACGACTTGCACAACTCGAGCTACACTCTGATGGCTCTGAGTCCTCTTGCGACTCATCGGCCGAAAGCATCGAAGGCCAATAGCTTTGTTGGTGGGCCTACTGGTTACATCAACGCATCATGTTGCTTGAAATTTACAAAATGATTTCACTTGAATGATCAGAGGATAGCTCCAAGCAGTCTTTGGTATGATCCTGATTATTGACGCTTCACCCATTCCCTGATGACTTGTGCTAGGCATCAGTCTGACTGAAACGACTCAAAGATCCATACTCCAGCAGAGTGAAAAAATTCTTATAGCTATGAACAATGTTCATGAGCGGTATCTGGCAAAACACTGCGCGACAAGAACCATAAGAAGTACTTGACAGCATGTTGGGCAACGAGTTTTATCTGTTTGACCAAGTTCTCTGCCGGGCCCTTGCTATCGCCACTCTTGATATCCACCTCGTCAAGGATTCGCAGGCTTTGGATCTCTAATTACACAAGGTGCTCGGGTAAAATTTGGCATACCCTCCCAAAAATGTCCGTTGCCCATGCAGTTGGTACTACATTTGAGCTCATGTAGGAATAATATTAGGAATGATCATATTCACTCATATTCATCTCCAGGGCTCGTGCCACTTGTCGTTGATTCTCTGCCGTTGCCCGATGTTGAAGTCGCACCTTGGCTATCACTGGCTTTCAGGTTCCACGACTTCCCCAACTTGCGGCATGAAAGCGAGATGCCTTCATGCTGGAGTCGAAAGCCACTTCAAAGACATCCTGATTCCACAAAAGCATTGGGACAAAAGCATCATCATAACGCAAAGAGGACCATGTATTGACTTTGGAAAAGCTTTGAAAGTGTTTAACTCTGCCAACTTTGGTTCATTAGTTCATTGTAGTTCATTGTATTTCATTGCCTCTCACTTTTCATTGTATTTCTTTATGTTGCCTTGGCGTCAAGTCCAGGTCTGTCCTGTGCGGGGTCGATAGGAACACTCTGGGCAGGTGCCATGGGTGTGAGCACTTCAACCTCACGAAAATTGCATGCTTCCAGCATCGGCAAATGATGCATTCCATATAGTTTGATCAAGACTTCCCCTCACAAAAAGCATAGAATACGGAATACAGAAAAGCTTCTGCGGATGCTTCTCAGTATGTTTGAGTGAAGGAACAAATGACAAAACATGACGAACCATGGCTTCTGCTGTCACCGCAACTTACATCAGCTATACATAGTCAGCAAGCACTATGTAAACTATGGTGCCCAGTTGCCTTCATCTGCATTGGATGCGCGGCAGAGTCGTTGAAGCGAAAGTGTTGCCCTGTTTGGGAGACCTCAAAGGACGGTGATTTCACCTTTCACCTCTTAGAGATTTGATGTTTAACCGAAGGCTAGGTATCTTTTTGCACATCTGAAAACATCGACTCAATTTCTGATGGAACCATCACGTAGAGAATGCAATTTCAATAAGTGAAAAAAAATCCGATTGCAGCTTCCAAATCCTGAAGGTGGCCAGACTCTTTCTCCAATCATTCCACAAAGATCTGAAATCATAAGATTGCCACCGGCGCTTGACGCTTCATGTCACCCCACCTGCAGCAGTTTTTCACGGAAAAAACGCGGTGAATTTGCGAATCTTTGGGCCCAGACTTCAGCGAGAGCACCGCGCCCTCAGGCAACCCTTCGCTGCCTAGCAAAACAACCTGAGCCGGGGAGCCGTGTCCAGGAGTTGCACGTCCGAAAAATGAATCCCTTTTCTGTGGAACCGTTCCATTCAAAATCTTGAAAAATACATTCTGCAGTTTCGATTCTGTACCAATTGTACCATCTTGTACACTTCTGTTCCATGTTTACTTTCTGAATCGCAATCCTCCATGCGCATCCACAGATGAAAAAACCCACGCCCGCCACAGATGCCTCCATCCCGTCCGTCGGTCTTCAACGGCAGACGCCTCTGCTCCAGCTCCGCCCTGCCAAGTCAAAAGCAATCAAACATCCAGGGATTGTACCTGAATCCAATTGTACCAGTAGGATTGTAGCTCTATGTCTCTGCACTCACGCCTCAAACGGGCAAGGTCCAAATTACAGGCACCACAAATCAAGATTGTGTAATTTGGATGTAGGAACTTTAGAATGCTTTCGATGTGAGCTGTCTGCATTTTTGTTTTTTGTTTCTGTGGGCCATCAGCTGGAGCACACTTCGATGGCGGAATGGAGTTTATCACTGACAAAAGGCAAGCCGTGGTAGATTCAAGAAGTCTCAATGGGTTTTGTTGGAATGCCACAAGAATGAGTGCTACAGAGATACTGGTACAGATGCTAGGTTCCGCTGACAAACACTCCTCTGTTTACATCGCGCTGTGCACACGTTCGATTTTTCTTCCCCCGCAAAAAGTTGTCAAACTGGCTGTACAAAATCGAAACGAGGTCTGGTGCGACGTCGGATGACTTCAAGTCTGTATCTAAGACAAAGACGGGATGAGGGAACAGAGATGTTGTCAAAAATGGATGGTCAATAGCGGCAGAAGGTGAAGATTGCCACTCTCAATGGCCAAATCATCAGGCGAGTCTCCACGTCTATTCGACGCTCGCAGATCCGCTCCGTGATCCAACAGGAGTCGTGTGATGTCATGATCTCCAACCCACGCAGCAGCGTGGAGTGGAGTCATGCCAGGATTAATCGCAAAGTGTTTGCTGGAATAACTGGTGAATCTTTTTCCATTCAACCTTTCTTCTCTCAACACTGCCTCCGCCTTTGAGGCAAAGTCTCCAGTTGGTTCAACAGGTGTGTTCGGGTCTGCTTTCATTTGAAGTAAAAGCTGAACCGTTTGCAATGGTGAAGGCTGGCCTCGAGAAAAGAAGATGGCATGATGAAGAGGGGCGTGACCTGCACCCATCAAATGAGGGTTGGGGTTACACCTGCTCTCCAACAAAGCCCGGACTGTTTCGGTGGAACAACCGGCCAAACCACAGGCTGCAGTCAGTGGTGTGAACCCAAAGGGTTCATGGCAACTATGTAAATCAGCCCTGGCTTTCTGAAGTACAGCAAGATGCTGGGGAGATTTCAACATCATGGCCACACCGTTTCCAGTACGAGTTTTAAGATTGACATCTGCTTCAAGCTCGATGAGTGTAGTCAAGACCTCAGCATTTCGCAAGGACTTTGCAGCTGCCACCAATAAGGTTTGGCCATCAAAATAGCCCAAATGAGACAAACCATGAATTTTCAGGTTCACATCTCCTTTACTTCGAGCAAGGACACGCAGCATAGTTGTGTCACCGCAAAACATCGCGCACATTAAGGCATTCATACTGCTTCGATCCAGGGCTGCTTCCCGAAGACTACTAAATTTGAAAGTATCAAGAAATGCTGGCACTCCAGAATGTGAGTAGCTCTGCCCCAGCATGGATTGCTGATGAGATCGATAAAAACGATATGTCCTCAAGGGTCCGGAGAATTCAAGCTCACTAATTCTGTTCATTAGTGCTTTCTCGCACAATGAGGCAACTTGATCCCTATCAGCTTCCACTGTAAATTTCCCACCAGAGATGGAATTTTGCAACCAGTCGTGCGGCAACATAAACTTCACCTCCTGTGGAGAATTAATCATAATGACAGAATCATCTTCCGCCTCGCTAGATAACATGTGGAGCCACAATTCAGCTCTACACCAACCCCGTGCCATCCAAGAGGAGTAGCCACACCATTCCATGGTGTCTTTATGCTGTTTCCATGGTACAAGCACGATGAAGGCATTAGAGGCCTCCACATAACTCGGGATACTGTTGACTGCCCGAACCATTTCTGATTTGGTCACATCCTCATTGACACCAGGCTGACGTACGGTCAATTGAGGAATTGCAAACCAATCATAGAAAAGATATCCTTTTCCAAGCTCCTCTTTCACACGTCGGCCCAAGGACACATGATGTCCATAGGCGGTGGAGACAACATCCTCTTCCACAGAAAGAGAACCCTTCACGATCTTCCCTAACACCTCCCGAAGAACAGCCATATGTTCACCTTCTGGATCTGGATGTTCTCTTCCCAACCACTGGTGGGAAATGAAGAGGCAAAACATTCCAGGCCTTAAGTGGCTGAAAATTTAACATGAACGCTGGTTAAGGTGGTTCCACATGTTTATAACTTATAACTTATAACTTATAACCTATAACGGTTGACGCATAAACTTTGAACTCAATTCCTGACTACTGTAATCTGTCATGTCTGTAGTGCACTAAGCAAAACCCATGTGAACGTGACCAAAAAGTCAGCCAAGAGTCTGCCAAATATGCAGCAAACCTCTTCGTTTCAGGACATGATGCGGCTCTGGGATTCCGTTCATTTCAAGGAAATCTGAAACTCTGATCAAATACATTGGGTAGAGCGACCCGAGGTTGCCATTGCCACCATTGCCAGCTACTTCTTCGAAGATACTTGATTCCACAGCTTCACGCACACAACAACTGAAATTTCCCATGTTGGGCGATTTATTCACGCACTCAACAAGTGGAATTTCCCCTGTTGGGCCATTTATTTGAGCCTTAAAAATCTGCGATGTATCCCTGCTCAAAAAGTAAGGATGACATGATGACAAAGATAGCATCACAGTGGCATGATCACTTTTTGTGGAAGTAAAAAGCCAACAAGTTTATAAGAACCTGTCAAAACCCCAGTAGCTCAAAGTCTCAAAAGGATCAAAGGTGTACTTCTGTACACCAACATCGCTAAGGAAACATACCAGCGGCCTGCCGCTTTTATGCAGATTTAATCATTGATCCTTGTCAGGGTTGCGATCCCATCTACAAAATCCAGTTGGCATTGCAAGCTCTATCCTGAATCATATGAATCATATCTCATTTTTGAAAAAAAAAATAATAAAAATAATAATCGCAGAAAAAACATTGACACTGGGTTCCTCACAAAATCAAATAAAACACAAACGCAACTTCTTCAACTCGTCAGCTCACTCCAGCCCCTTTTGGAATGGCACCACTGGCGGATTTCGCAAATGGAACGTTTTCCATTCCAGTTTACGAACTTGCAATCAGCGGTGCAACACAAGTGAAACGTTTGGTGCTTGCATGCGCCTACCGTGACCAGGCAACACCACGGCTCACTCGTGCGGATCTAGAAGCAGAACTGCAGCAACGAGACAAGCGCGGGATCCTGGCTATCCGGTACGTATATGCCCACCTTTCCTACCACAGCCATGAGAACACAAACAAAAACATACGAAAGGACTTACTCTTCCCCATGACGCCGGCAGTTTCACAAAAAGGATTGAATCAATGCAAGATGGTGATGACCTTTACATATACATACACATACACACACATACACACGCACACATATACGTGCACATATTGTACATAGTAGTTAGTAAAGTATTTTACACCTCTACACCTATAGTACACATATGCACACACTATGGTCAAAAGTCCTTGTCTTTAAAATCAAACTTGCACATGGACTAGACCTGTATAGACATTTTTTGTGTATATATTTATTGTGTCGTCTATATAGGCATACTTTGAATCAGTTGATCCGCAAAAAAAACAGCTTTCCTTCGTGGCCCAATTCGAGGAGTGGAATATGCCGCCAGAGTCTTAGAGCCCAAAGCCTGGCTGGAAAACGGCTTGCAACGGTGAAGGTTTTCAGCAAGATGGTAATTTTTAGACGCCTAATCAGCTTATGCTTAGATTGTTGGTTTGGTTTGGAATTTCTTGGGCTTTTTTTTGTGTTTTCTGAGGAATGATAAGAAATGATCAATGATGAAAAGAAATAGAAATACAACAACCATATACTCACATCACATAACCATCCTACATTTGGAAAATGGTCCACCCATTTCTCGGTTCATTCCCCACGTTTCACACACACCTTACCGCCGCTTGTTTCCCTTGATGGGGCGGGGATCTGGTGCTCCATCTCCATCTGGAGCTCCTTCGAACTGACAATCGAAGGAGCTCCCCAGAGAAGGGACCATTTCTTAAAAGGAAATTTCATCTTCCAATTTTCTGATTTTCAGGACATAGAGTTGGAGTAATCTGAGTAATCTACAAAAAAGTCATTACTATAGAAATTGTCTAAATAACAGGGAGGATCTACCTCAAAAACAAAACCTTTTGCTGAATCCATGTCATGACGACACCTCTGAACGAAGTTCCAAGTGTCAGGCTGACGCCTGTCTTGACTATGGTTTCTCATGATTGGTCCCTCCTGCCGTCTCAGCTCAGCCATATGCAGGCGCCAGCTCCGTTGCCGTTGCAATTCGGCCTGTTGAAGTCTATGAGAAAACATTAGAAAAAGAAAAGTTTTCTACTATTCTGGCATGAGATCAAAAGGTCGCAACCATTTTCAGAGATGGCAAAAGTTTTTGAGCAACCTACACCTGTCAACTCACTGTTCGCAAATCCTTCGGACTGGCAAGTGGGATTGCAATAGGAGTAGATTCACAACAAAATCATCAGCACCTTGCAGAATTGAATCAGACAGCGATTTTTGCCTCGTGCTCGAAGCGCCTATGCTCTCGATACTCTTCTTCTTCCCTCAGGAGATCATCCTGCTTCACAACATACAAGTGAGTCAGAATTTCGTAGCGCCAGTAGCACTCATCTAAGAATCTCAAAATCGAAGCAAATCGAACTGATGTGTTGGCAACCTGACTTCTGATCATCTGTCTAGAGTCTAGAGTCTCTCCTCCGCTTGCTGCTCCCTTCGCCCTGCGGGTGTCATTCCACTGACGTCTCCAATCCCAACATTTTGGAAGCTTTGATCCCTTCAGTCATCTAAGGCACAAGCTCCGCAAGATCTCAGCATCCTTCCTCCGAAGCCAGTCTCGGATTTGAGCCTCGTGGAGGACAGTGTCGTTGGTTATCCTTCCCTTTGCCCAACTGGACTAGACTTGGTGACACACCATAAATCACAACTCTGAAGCTCGACTTTTCGCGGTTTGCTACCTGCTTCCATTCGCGGGCAGCATCGTCCTCTGGCGGTCTCTCGGCCTTGCACAACCACAAATTCCACTGCTCTTGGCTCAAATGTGAAGCTTTTTCAATTCTGACTTGTCACTTGGGGCTTTTATTTTACGGTGCGATACAGAACTAGTAATGATAGAGAACAGAAGGGGGGCACCTAGTCAGGTTATGCAAAAAAGATGAGATGATACAGCCATATACAGCCATACAGCCGTAAAAATAAGAAGCTACAAAGCAGCAACACTGTGCAACAACAGACTCCAATTCCGCCACATGGCTGCAGCTAAACCAATGGAAAAAGCATTCAACCAAAGGCATCTCTCACTATCAAGGCCACAGAATCAGACACCCAATCCTTTTTGAATCGACAACGTGATCTGGGCAGTTGGTGAACCATCTGTTCCTGTCTCACAGAAACAAATATACGAAGAACACATGTTCAACTGCTTTCCTTCACAAGGACATTCACAGACGAATTTCCAAGACGAGTCCGTTGTATCAGAAGGTCATCATCGACATAGGCCACCTGAAGACTACAAACCAACAGGTCTGGTAGAAACAGTAAACACAGTTGGGGATTTGGCTATTCCAGTGCACATCTTCAATGGATTTTGAAGAAAAAAAACTATAGCAAAACTTTTGATGGACTATAAGTGGAAGTGTGAATTTTGCCGGTAGTTGTGCTACCTTTTAGCACTCCTGCCGCATGCCTGGAATGTTCCAACGGCGGGTGGAAGCGGTAAGGTCACAGCAGGCACAGCGACTGGCCATCCAACAAGGTCGTCCAACTGCGTGGAACTGTATCGAAATGCCAGCTGCACAAAGAAATCCTCCTTTTGTTCAAATGGCTGCTGAAGGGAAAATAAATCGCAGCCAAAAAAGTCGCAGATTAATTCTTTCCCAGTATTCCAAATTTTGAACCAATCCATGTTTTTTTTGGATCAGACTTCTTGTGTCAAAAACTTTCTGGAATATCAAGATATACATCACCAACCTGGGAAAATGATGACTCTACTAGCAAAGAAAAGAATGGTGGAAGACCTTGGGCACTTCCGTCCAAAACGTTTCGATATGCACCAGAAATGAAACCCCCTAAGATGTCTGAGCAGATCAAGCAAATCGCTATAGAAAAAAAAAGGAGCAAGTTCGGTTACTGTGTGTACTTCGTATAAACTTGAAGTACTTCAATAGCTAAAGCAGAACACTCTGCACTGATGTATTTGCTAAAGCCTGTAGAAAGCTGTTTTTGATTGTTTTTGTGTAACTACTATCATGCTGGATTCACACCTGAATCATTTCAAAAATAAACAAATTTTACAAACAAAGCGACAAATTTTCACATCCTCCAATGGCTCCGGCAACTTCCGGGTGCAATTGACTAGTTGCGTCACCTTGCTGTTCAGAGGTGAAAAGAAGTCAATCTCATTCCGCGCAAAGCGGCTCGTAAGGAAGGACTGACCCACTCCTTTGCGAAGGTTTGCATGGACGTCCAAGATGATGCAATGATATAAATGATTTCAATACAATAAACTTTTTTTTTGTGAGGAAAAATGCAAAGTCAGCAAGGACATGTAGAGATATCCGCCGACCCCTCTGCCTTGCCTGAGGGGGAGGCGTAAGGGAAGAGCAAAGCATTGTCTTGACAGCCAGCCCATGCATGCTTTTGTCCATCCACGGCATACATCCCATCCATGTATCCACACCTCGCACGCCACGTTTCACGTTCTTTGTCCACATCTGGGGCTCTTTATTTCTTTGTCCACCTACTGCGGCTCGCTTTTGGCACCGCCTTGGGCTTGAATCCTGTTGGGGTTTCCATGTTTCGTTTTTGACTTGCCTTGGACTTGAAACCTGCTGGGGTTCTCCTGTTTCGGAACCGTGCCTTACTATGCCTTACTAGGTGTTCTTGCAGCCGAATCAATCAATACTTCCACAAACCTAAGCACCTCACCTTCTTGTCACCTTCCTGGGGCCCTTTACTTCTCTTTTAACGGTTTCAAAGGTGCCCTTTCGGCAGCGTGTGGAAGGGTTGCGAACGCAAGGTTTTTGGCTTGCCTTGGGCTTGAAACCTGCTGGGGTTCTCCTGTTTCGGAACCGTGCCTTACTAGCTGTTTACGCAGCCGAATTAATAC